>JAEIOK010000054.1:27500-59701 GCA_019049475.1 Eueides isabella | reverse complement strand
CAGATTAAAGTTTTTATAAATATAATCAAAACAACAACAAACTAAAATATTTAATAATAAAAAAAAGCTAGAAATCCTTAGGCAAATACTTTAAGAATAAGAGCTTAGATAATGTTTGGATAATATTCGGCTCCTGGCCTTAATTAATATGGTGCCAGCTTTCGAGAACAATCTCTCTGCTGGAGCCGAAGAAGCTAGTACTAAAAGGTGCTTACACGCTAACTGTGTCAGTACCACAAGGACGATTCTATAGGGGCCTCTTTGTTTTTATTTATGTAACTGACCTCCCCATTTGCCTAGTAAATTATGCGTGACGATGTGGTCACTATTTTCTACTGATACTTCGTTTATTTTTAAAGTAAGAAATCGTAAAAGACTCTATGACGAAGTAAAATAGTACACTCACGCAAATACGTCACTGGATACTATTAATATTTTTAGATCGATCGATAGGAACTAAATACATACAAGTAGTCTGCCGGAAAGTTAGGACAGAGAAGATTTCCTTTAGGCGTTGGATACTAAATCTCGCCACATTTTTCTGACATCGCGGTATTCTGGGACTAACCCTAGATTAGATTAGACCCAAAAGTTCAATGGAGCCCCCCACCTATGTTTTCTTGTGGGCTAGATTGAGCTCCGCTGCTTACGTTGTTTAGAAAAGTGAGGTAGCTACGGATGTTGATACTGCACGGCTAGTCTACTTTAGCTATTTTCATAGCCTATTATTTTATGGAATATACTTATGGTCAATGCTGCAGATACCGAATTAATACTTGTAATTCAAAAAAGACGCAGTTCTGACAATTTTTAGCATGGCAGTTCGGGAATCCATGTGAGATTTTTTTAAGTAATGGCTGTCGTTACGGTTATGCAGTACATATATGAATATAATACTTCTTTGGAAAAATATTTGCAATTACTTAAAGAACAGTGATAGACATGATATTAATACAAGAAGTATAAACAAGCCGATCTCTCCTAGTTTTCGTCTTCAAAAAAGTAAGTAAGTCTTTTTTGGTAAATTAATTCACTTATGGAATTAAGTGGATAAAATTAATTCCCTTATGGAATTAAGTGATTTTAAATTTGCAACTTCAAAAATTTAAAGTGAAAGTATCACAATATATTTTTAATATTGTTGGGCAAAGTCCTGATAAGAATACCTAGGATTAAATGCTGTTGGTACTCACTCAGGAAGCTAATTATGTTTTATATTGCTTTAATTTATATTTGGAAAACAGCAACTGTTGAGTTTCTTGCCGTCTCTTCTCCCCGACTTCCGTGCCGGTGGTAGTTTTCTGTTAGGACTGACGCTACTGACATTTAACTTGGCAATTCACAAGTATTTGCAAAGGCCTAATTGAATAAAAATATTTTGATTACATATTTTTGCAAAATTAAATTAAATAAAATAAGCCGTTTATTAATAAGCCGTTTATAGAAAAAAATATTCTTGACATGTACCATTTTTAAATGATTATACGTACTATGCACAAATGAATACCTAAATTTCCCGGGCACTATTTCAGTGTTTGGTGAATTTCCATTCTTTGCAGTCATTGGTAAAAAAAAAATAAGTTACGCCTTCTGAGGTCGACACACACGGTGGCATTAATGTACCTTAACTAAATACCATGAAATCTCTCAAAGTTACGAAGTTTTGTCTCCATTTTTTCTTGATAAACACACAAACAAGAGTAAAAAGGATAACTAGCGTAACTGTATTGAGCTTTTCCTGTAGTAATTTTCTATCCAGCCAGATATAAATGTGTAGGAAATGGAAAATCATTATTCATCGATTAGATTATTTGTAATATTTAAATCGCTCATTCCAATCGAAAATATCTTTTTATTTAATCAATATTTTTTATTCTATTTATCGATTCTTTTTTCATATTCCTAGTTCATCAACTAGGGATGTGAAGAAGAGTCGGGCATCCCTAGCTAAGAGCTTCTTCTTTTAACTAGGGATGCCCGATATTAGAAAGATAACTATGTTGACATCGAAGCTAATACCTCGATATTCGATAAATATCGAAAGAAAAACATCAATGTGGCTGACATTCACATTGTCATCAAAAATAAAACACAAGACATTCTTTTTTAAATAAAAAAAAAATAAAAACAAAATATATTCCAATATAAAATATAAAAAATTGATATGTTTTATTTATTTATTTATTTATTTAACACAAGACATTCTTTTTTAAATAAAAAAAAATAAAAACAAAATATATTCCAATATAAAATATAAAAAATTGATATGTTTTATTTATTTATTTATTTATTTATTTATTAGGTTGCTAACAGGATGTTCCAATATTTTTGGTCAATTGTGTGTAAAATATTAATTTTGAAAGCGCAGGACCGTTTAACCTATTGCGCTGTAGATACAAAGTAAACCAGATTGGAAAATAACCGCTCGGATGGCGTTGATGTCTCTCTTATAAACAAGTAGGCAAGATACAAGGTAGAAAAAGAAAATATACAAGGTAGAAAAAGACAAACGTTTTTTTCCATAGTTTGGTAGCGTTAAGTACTTTGATAATAATAAATACTATGTGTAGATGCATTCTAGGTTACGACCAAAATGAACGCGACAAATTTTCGATTTTGTTTCCCTGATGACATCGATGTTACGATGTTTTATTTAATGCAACATCGATGTTAAATCATCGATACTTCATCTTCTAACGTCGATGTCCATTCGATCATCGGAGATGCCTACTCCTAGCAGTCCTAGCTAGGACAGTTGATATTTTTTTACATATCGATATTTTAAATATATCAATATCGAAGTTTGATATATCGAAAAAAGTAAATCGATATTTCTATATTTTTTTGTTCTTATGTTATCGGCTTTATTTAAAAACAGCAATCATAAGTCAGCAAAAAAAACTTATAAAATATGTGATTTAATATATATAAAGTATGGTATTTATTAAAAAATATATTAAATAGAAAGAAATTTTCAATACAATTATTATGCGTATACCAATATTTTAAAAGTACTCTTTGTTTCATTATAAAACAACGAGTAATATCTGTCAGAGTAAAAGTACTCGTTGTTTTAAAGAGAGAAAACATTAGAAAATAGTAGATTAACTTTATTATGATGTTTAGTTTAACCAATTGGTGAGTAAAAATAAAAAAAATATTAAAAAAAACTAATAGCAGTCGTGGGACTGTCGATAGAAGTGAAAACAGAACTATTAAGTTGAGAGTAATTAAAACTATATGCAAAAATTATATGAATTTTTTTATGTTTTATTTATTAGTTACATATGATGGGTTAAACAAATCATGAACTAAATATAAATACAAAGTGGTTGAAAAAATAATTAATATACGAACACGAATTTCAATGAATTCAATTTTTCACTTCAAAAAAAAATATCGAGTGTCGATATCTACATTTAAATATCGAGTTATCGATATATCGTCCAAAAATTATTAGCTATAAATATTGGTATTTTTAAATAAAAATATCGATATATCGATATTTATCAACCGTCCTAGTCTTAGCGCATTAGAAAGACGATCGGGCCAGCGGAGCTGTTTTTTTGTGCGCTGCTTTTCTATCGGTTTATTACTATTTTTAATTTTCTATTTATGCACAGACACTGTTGTTCACACTCTAGTGATTGTCCCCCTGCTTCGTTTTAAGTATTTACGAATACGATATTTTGGCATAATAATACACGTTCAACTGTTATTGCATACAAAAACGAAGGTAAGCAACATAATCTAATTTATTTTTAAAAGCACCTACACTTAAAACTTATAATGAACCTGCATGTCAGTTTACATTGACATATTAAAATCAAAGATATGGAACATCTCATTAACATTCATAACGGTCCAACTAAACTATTAAAAATAATATAAAATACCACGTTAGTTAAACATAAAAAAAATCTGATATGGAATATCTGTTAAAGAAATATAAGTTATAACAATAAACAATAAAATTGCGGCTCAGCTAAAGTTGTACATTGTGATGAATAAATTTTAATGTCATTGCTATTATATATTAAAATACTATGAAAAGGATATTTAAAGAATAATAACAATATTTTTACAAAAAAAACATGAAGCATTTTGCTATCATTTTCGTGTTAATCAAAGTGTATAATGCTTGCCTGGGAGAAGTTAATATGTTCGTTTAAGTTTTGATTGTCGGTTTTAATGTCGTTAAAATCTATCTATATATAAAACATTAAAGAATGATGACGAACATAATGAAGTGGTAGAACGAAAAATTGGGTGTGAGTGTATCATAAAAATGGGTCTTATAACAAACACGTATGTTTATGTAATTGCTAATACTTTTTTAAATCTTTATCTAAAGAATAAAAAAATATTAAAAAGTATAAAACATATTAAAGAGGATTAGCTAAAGTTCTTCAATAGGATGGTCAATTTTAAACTTTTACGGTGTTAAAACAGTAAAAAAGTGTTTTAAGTGAAATGACTTTCAACCAGATTAAATCATTTGTTAAAAATCGCGTATATCAGATTTTAACATTTTTTTCCGATTAATTCGGTTAAATTTGTTTCATTTAAAATGTATAATGACCGTGGAAATCATAAAAAAAGTTTTCTAAGTAAAAAAGCATGAAGAGTATTAAAAATGAAAACAAGACAAACGTAAGCGACGCATCTTACGCCAGTGAAGAACAAGGGCCGTCATATTGTTATCATTTGTATGCGTATCACGATTTTTAATTAGAACAATTTTTTGACTCGGAGGCATTAAGTCGAACCGTGAAGTCTGTTTAAGTTTTTATTATAAGTTATCGTCTAAATCGCCGCAGGCCGCAACGTTTTACAACGGAATAAAGACAAATATTTAGTAAGGTGGTCCAGAGTGCCTTCTAAAAACTTCTAAAAATTTTAGCAGTTTGTCTGTTTGTCCGTTTGTCAACTACTGAATCAATTGCAATATTTTTTTTGTTGTATTGATATTTAGTCTGGGCAGGACATAGGCTGTATTTGAGAGTAACTAATCTATTAGTAAAGCTAGGATAGCTTAACCAAGTTTCAGATATGAGTATACAGTCAATAACGCCGGAGCTAAAAGATGTGAGAAGATCGGTGGAGTGAGCAGGAATGCTCTGAGCGTTGATATGTACTAGGCAAAGAGACGGATTGGTTAAAATTTTCGATAGCTTATCAACAAGTTGTTCAGAATCAGAATTTAGTAAAATATTGCTTTCGTCACTATCGCTAGACGAACAAGTGAAATATTCATCATCAGTAAATAACTTATAATAATAAATAAATATAAAAAGTACTTACTTAAATATAAAAAAATGTTACTGTCAGTTGTCAAAATATTGAAGTCGTCATAGTTATAAATATGAAACTAAAACGTTAAAAAAATTATACATTACCAATCAAGAACTATGTAAATGTACCCTTCGAAAAATAAACATAGAAAAGCATATATTTACGTAAAAGCCGAGCCAAATTAGTAAAAACAAAGCTGAATTCGTTTAGTTTTTGTAATTGGAATTCATAACAGGATGCTCTTTTAATAACTTTTTGAGCGACGAAATTTTGGTTTTAGCTTTGTCAGGGAGTAATATAATAATGACTCCATCAGTTGTCCAGCATTCTCTGATTCTATAAAGAGATCTCTAGAAGAGCTTTGGTTAGATATTCCGTAATTGTTAATTTACTGCCCTTTAATGTTGTTTTATCCTTGCACATACTAGAACGAGGCTGTAAATCAAATCTGACTAAAATGGGCCTTGAACTGTTTGACGCCCAACTTTTTTACGTCCAATTTATGGCACGATTCGATTGCTGAAGATCTCAACTTCATCTGGCTACATAATATTTTGGTAACTTACTGCAGCACATTTTCATCTTTGTCTTCCCTTACGCCGTGATAGAGCAGCTGGTTTACTAGTATTTTCATTGTTATACTGCTTAATTATTTAGTGTTAAAAGGGTCTGAGAAAGTTTGGTGACAATTAGATTAGCACAGGTATATAAATTTAAGTACACTAACTCTGTGCACTTGATGACCCGCGAATATTGAAATGCTGTCTTAAGAAAATTCATTGAGGATGGTGAGCATTTTGCATTGACATATTAAAAATGAAGATCGGGAACATTACATGAACAATATATTGCGGCTTAGCTAAAGTGATTGCGATAAAAAAGTTTAAATAAATTGCTCTAACAATATATTAGAAAAAGGGCTATTGCACATGAAATACTTTTACAGTGTTAGAAGAAAAAAAATTGTGTAGCTACGTTTATCATGTGTACGTTTATATAATGGCATATACTTTTTTAAATCTTTATCTGATAAAGAATTATAGTTTTTTAAAAATAGAAAATGGCGAATTAGATAAAATAGTTTGATATGATTAACAATTGAAATATTCTGTGCTATATTATAACAGTAAAATGGGTTGTGGTTTCGTTTGGAAATACCTTATATTATAAAGCATAGAGGGTAAAAGAAAGTTTTAATAGAACACGAATCTATTATTTTTATATTTTGACATGATTAGGTCTTTAAATTTGCTACCATATAGGGGCATCATGCGCGGTAGAGGGGAAACGCCGACATTTTGTTGTCGTTTTCGTATCAAGGTTTGCACTTTAGTAATGCTTGACTGTGAGAAGTTATGGTGTTCGTTTAAGTCTTAATCATCGGCTGTCGTCAATCTATTGTATATAAAACATTATCTTAAAGTAGTGATAATGGACATAATAATGTGGTACAATGAAAAATTGGGTGTCTCTGATACGGCTGATATGTATTGAACGTGAAAACCTATAGTAAAGAATTCAATTTTAAATAAACTGTTTTGTACTATCACTGTCGTTGTTAAGCGAGGCCGCATTACTAGATAATTTGATGTTCCTGGTTGGAGGTTCCTCCTCAACTCAATTAGGTATACGGTTATTATAACCATTCGCTTATTCTTAAAAATCCCCTTAAACTGAGTACGATGTCTGAAATAGACCTACTGTAAAGTCCGACATTATAAATTTTCATAATATTTTTGACATTTCATCTCAAAATTTGCTACTATACGTGGGCAATGTAAAAAATCTAATAGAAACAATATTCAAGGGTATACTTAGATATAGTTAGTCTTTGTAGTTTCAAATTTATGTTCTGCGCCCAAAATTATCACTGGAGCTAAATTATTAAAAAATCTAAATCATTACGGCAAGTGAAAACAGTGAAGATCGCGTGCAGCGGAGACAGAAGCGCTGCCATTTTAAGGATAAATAATATTTTTATTCCTTACTTTTATCCTAAACACACAAATAAACATATTGGATTGATTAAGATATCTAAAAACACGTACGGCAGTGTCTATGACGTAGCCACACCTCATTTTTGTCTTTCTATATTTGTCTTGGTTCTTTTGTATCCTGGAGAGATTTAATTTAAAATGAATAGTTTTCTTGCTTTTAGTCTAAATATTAAAGTATTTAATTAAAAATAATAAAAATACTACATAAACGTATTTGCCCACAATAAAAGGTCGTGTCTATGATACAGCCACACTCCATGATTGTCTGTCTGTTTAGTCAATTTATCAGTTATTTTGTTATTCTTTCCATTTGTCTATTGGACGGATATAAATGATAAACACATAAATAAAAATATTTCATCACTACAATATATATTATGTCTACAATAGAGTTGCGAACTATATTTATCTTAACAAAATTAACTTTTCGTGGGGAGTATTTTGCATTGACATATTAAAAACGAAGATCGGGAACATCTCATGAACAATCTAAATTTCAGCTTAGCTAAAGTGATTGTGATAAGATTTTTTATTATAAGTTATCGTCTAAATCGCCACAGACCGCAACGGTCGAACTGTTTCCTTAGCAAAATCCAGTCAAACAAGCTCTAATAGGGAATATCGAGTTAAAACTAACTACCATCTTAGCGACTTAACTACTATAGATAATGAGAGCATATCCAAATTTAAAACACAATAAAGACAAATATTTAGTAAGGTGGTCCAAAATACCTTCTAAAAACATCTAAAAATTTTAGCTGTTTGCCTTCCGTCCATCTGTCCTTCTGTCCGTCTGTCCGTCTGTCCGTCTGTCAGTCTGTCAGTCTGTTCGTCTGTATGTACAATATCGAGGAATATAGTTTGATATAGTTAGTCTTTGCAGTTTCAAATTTATGTTCTACGCCTAAAATTATTACTGGGGCTAAATTATCGAAGAATCTAAATCATCACGGCAAGTGAAAGCAGTGAAGATCGCGTGTAGCGGAGACAGGAGTGCTGCCGTTTTGAGGTTATTTTTCTACGATTCGATATGGACAATGTGCTGTACTGGATTAATATTATTTTATTCCTTGCTTTTATCCTAAATACACAGGTAAACATATTTGATTTTATTTAGATATCTAACAAAACATACGGTCGTGTCTATGAGGTAGCCACCTCATTTTTGTCTTTCTATATGTGTCTTGGTTCTTTTGTATCCTGGAGAGATTTGATTTAAAATTAATAGTTTTCTTGCTTTTAGTCTAAATATATACATTAAGGTATTTAATTAAAAATATTAAAAACGCTACATAAACGTATTTGCTCACAACAAAAGGTCGTGTCTATGATACAGCCACACTCCATGATTGTCTGTCTGTTTGGTCAATTTATCTGTTATTTTGTTATTCTGTCCATTTGTCTATTGGACGGATATAAATGATATTTTTTATTATTGTGTAGCTATTCTAAACAATAATCTAATATAAGTTACCCACGTAACTTATATTAGATTATTGTTTAGAAAGTCGGCAGAAATTGGAGAATGAAACGGAGTGTCGTAACACTATATTCCCAAGTTCCCTCTCCTTTGCCCTACCATATTTGAGATACAGCGTAAAATTAAAAACAAAAATACAGCGATTACACAAACGTATTCACTTACAGCATGCTTGTTAACCACTAATTACCAGCAGCCGTATTAACGAGGCAGCCACATTTTGTGTTTGTGTCTGTCTGTTTTTCTCAATTTGCCCGTTTGTTTGATTGCGCATTTGTTGTTTTGTCTACTGGATGGATTTGAATAAAACTTTTTGTACTTAGCAATAATGGTACGCTTCCAGGTTACCTGGAAAGAATAGCTATTTCAAGGATAAGGTCGCCTGTGGTATATTATAAAATGTATTGTCTTTTATTTCTTTTTGGATAGTGAAAAGTTTTATGCAATAAAAGTAAAGTTTTCATTATTATTATTAAGCTTGGAAAGGTTATGTTTGATTTTGATATTGTTTCGAGAAGGACAACATTCTTTGTTGTTTGTGTTCTGTTGTTTAAGTAATTGTTTGTTTCCCTGTGTGAATCTTACATAAAACTAATAAAATATTTTAAAATAAATAAAATAAATAATTATTAGTTTCCTTACTTTTGTCCTATACACATAAATAAAAATATTTCATCACTACAATATATATTATGTCTATACAATACTATAATATATATTATGTCACATATTAAAAACGAAGATCGGGAACATCTCATGAACAATCTAGATAAGATTTTTTTGTATTATAAGTTATCGTCTAAATCGCCGCAGACCGCAACGGTCAAACTGTTTCCTTAGCAAAATCCAGTCAAACACGCACTAATAGGGATTATCGAGTTAAAACTAACTACCATCTTAGCGACTTAACTACTATAGTTAATGAGAGCATATCCAAATTTAAAACGCAATAAAGACAAATATTTAGTAAGGTGGTCCAAAATGCCTTCTAAAAACATCTAAAAATTTTAGCTGTTTGTCTTCCGTCCGTCTGTCCGTCTGCCCGTCCGTCGTCTTTCCTCCAGGAAGTAATATAGCATCAATACGTGAAGAGGCCACTGCAAGAGAAATCTTTTTGTCGTCTCAATTCAGCTAGAATTTCCCTTGTCAGATAGGTTTTTCCAGTGCCCCCCGGAGCATCCAAGAAAAACAACTTGCCTTTCTTAATGAAGGCACCTTGGACCACGCTACTAAATATTTGTCTTGGTTCCGTTGTGTAGCAAATTTGGATGCGCTATCATTAACTATAGTAGTTAAGTCGCTAGATAGTATCAGTTTTATATTCCCTATTTGCGTGTTTGACTGGATTCTGGTAAAGGAACGAAGGGAACTGAAAGGGTAGGTAATTAGTAATAGAATCGACTCCAATGGAAAATATAATATCCTGTATAGAAAAAAGGCAACTATTATTTGCTATTTTTCTGTACTCTATAGACTGATATTGCCTTCCGCACTACGCCTAAAGTTTTCTGTCTTTAATTCACGTAAAAATATTCTTAATAAATTTTTTTATTCTCTTCCCACAATCTTGAGGATCTAAGATGTCACAAAACATTAATATTATAGTGAATGCTGTCACGGATGCAAAGTTTCTCAAGACTGCCATGCCAAGTAGCTGAAGTGTCCTGCAAGTTTCTTGAAACGAAAGATGCTCTACACCATCATAAGATTTCAAAAAGAAAATAAATTAGTCCTTAAACAATCTGGAGCAACTGGTGCAAATAGTAACAATCCTGAATATAAGGATGCACTGTCTATACTCTGCCAAAAGTATCATCTGGCCACACCAATGTTTTTCTTCTAACAACATCTTACGTTCACTTTTAACAAATATTTTATATGCTATCGAAGGATTTTGATGGCAACTTATAATCAAAACTTAAATAGACTTCCACAATATGGCGGCTTTCCCCTCTCTTGCGTAGGATGCGTCGCTTACGTTGGTCGTGTTTTATTACAAATTTTTATTACTCTTCATGCTTTTTTCGTAAAAATATTTAACATGTAACCATAAAGGGTTTACTTAAAAGTATTTTTGATTTTCGCGTATATTCTCAATGAAACTAATTTAATTTAACCGGATTAATAATAATGTAATTTCGGATTAATCCGAAATGTCTTTAAATTATAATTTCAAATCAAAATGATATACTTTTTATTACCTTGGATGTTTTTTCGTAATATCCAAAGAAATCGCATAGGCAAACAGAAACTGTTAGCCCTTTAAATGGGGTTAAGCAGAACCACACGCAGAGTCAAAAGGGTGTTAAATGAAACCCTAGGGCTACGAGCCTATCGCAGAAAAACAGGACATCATTTAGATGCGTGTCCAATGGACATGAGACTGAAGAGATCTTGCGTTTTGTTGAAGCGGTACGCGGGAAAAAAGCATCAAATTCCCTTTTCGGACGAAAAAATTTTTACCGTGGAGGAGAGCTACAATAAACAAAATGATAAGATGTACGCCCACAGCAGTGAAGAAGCCAGAAACCGTATTCCACGTGTCCAGCGAGGTCATCCTCATTTATGGTTTCGTTAGGAATCTCATATTGGGGTTTAACTGATATACATTTTTATGAGAAATGCGTAAAAACAAATGCGATTGTGTATCAAAATGCAGTCCTCGCGAACCTTGTGGCACCAGCTTCTCATACAATGTTAAATCACAGACCTTGGATATTCCAGTAAGTTTCTGCACCAGTTCATAGAGTGAAAATCACGCAAGACTGACTAACGGCGCGCAAAATTGACTTCATCCGGTACGAAGACTGGCTCTCCCCCAGTCCAGACTTAAGTCCGTTGGATTACAAAATATGTCAACTCTTAAAGCAAAAGGCCTGCTCAACACGCCATTCCAATCTGGAGTCACTCAAGGCATTCTTGATCAAAGCAGCTGCCGATATTGACATAGACCTCATGTGTGCTGCTATAGACGATTGGCCGCGCAGTTTAAAGTCCTGTTCCCAAGATCCCTCTACCTACCCTGCCATGTGCGGGATACAGCGTGAAGCGGAGTCTGTATTGTTTAGAAGATCTGCCCGTACAAACAGACCTATAGATAAACAGACAAACAGAAAAACAAAAATCCTAAAAATAATAGGTTCGTGTTCTATTAGTTATTTTAAGCGCCCCTACACTGTACTTTTCCGTAAATATATTCAATATACAGATATAATTTTATAATTGTTTTATTATAATATAGATAAATATAGCTTTATATAATAAATAAAGATAAAAATTAGATAAGTTCTTTCCAAATGTCAATGGAAAATACTGCTATAGAAAAATATAGCTTAATATACGAGTATACATGATCAATTAATAATCAAATTTACGCTAAATTTTACAATGAAAGTAATGTTATCTTAGTAAACACTACTAGAACTACGATAATTGCATTAATAAACAATATACCAATAATAGATCTGAAGTATAAAAAAAATCATTCTATTCATCATTATGCGAAGGAGAATTAAGGTGCTGACGGTAGTTAAAACTCAGATTGTCTACTTGGAATAAATAGAGATCTGCGCGGGCGAAGCCGCGGGCAGCAGCTAGTATTTTATATAAGACCATTCAAAAAAAGACGGACATTATAGGAAGATTTTTTTTTTCAGCTTCGACTTTTTTCAGCTTTTTCAGACGGTGACATTGGACTACCAATGTTTGAACCCAATCACAACGACTGGGGGGCAGCAAGCTAGTACAGCAGTATTGAGGCCCTCGCTAAAGCGCTGAACCGGAACAGTATTAGAACCGCAGCTATAGCTGGTATGGCCCTTAAGGGCTCTGCTTTACTAGTAGTGCTCATGCTCGTACGAAGCTTCAGACAAAAGGAAATAAATAAATAATAATCCTTCATTAATTGTGGAAAATGGGATAAGGATGTCATCAATATAGAGGTACTAATAAACATTTTAGGCGCTACACAGCTTCTATGATAGATCTTTGAAACGCAGATGGCCCATTACAAATACGAATGGCATTTTAATAAATTCGTAATGAACAGTTGGCGTCACAAAGGCTATGTATTTCCTTTTGTCTGAAGCTACTGATATTTGATTCCAATGAATCAGATGAGTACAGAACTGCTTTGCAAGGTCTCTCGGACACATTTTTTTTTTCAGGATAGACGAGAATAATATCTTAAATGCTCCCATGATTCGTACGAGCATGAGCACTACTAGTAAAGCAGAGCCCTTAAGGGCCATACCAGCTATAGCTGCGGTTCTAATACTGTTCCGGTTCAGCGCTTTAGCGAGGGCCTCAATACTGCTGTACCAGCTTGCTGCCCCCAAGTCGTTGTGATTGGGGTCAAACATTGGTAGTCCAATGTCATCGTCCTTTGGGTGTGTATCAGTAATAGCATATCGGTTTGTTCGCAGAAGGTTATTAAGTACTTCAGAATCCATCCTGAAACTTATACAGATATATGTTAATAACGTGAGCAATATTGATCCCACTTCTCATGTTAGAATTGATTTATTTTATACTAGCTGTCTCCCAGGGCTTCGCCCGTGTAGGACTCGATTTATTCCATAAAAATCACTTGATTTATAACCACCTAAAGCACTTAATTCTCCTTCGCAGAGAATAGAGTTTTTAATACTTAACAATAAGTTTATTGTATATTATAGGTATTTTGTACATTATTGGTATGCTATACATTATTGGTGTGTTATACATTATTGGTATATTATATGCAATTATCGATTTTTTTGTTATAAAATCCTTTTACTTAAATTACATACAATACTTACATTGTAAAATTGAACGCTAATGTGCTTATTGTTCAAGTATACTCGTATATTAAGCCATATCTTCCTATAAAAGAGGCGCTTCTGGGTTCCCTAGTCAAAGAAATAAAAAATATTTAATATTTTCAATTTAAATTATGTAATGTTTAATTTCTTCGCTCTGGTAATAAGGCAGAAGCGCGGCGATGAGTTCCGCCACTCAACACGCAATGCCTTAAATTCGGCGGAAAGAGGTGAACGGAAGTGAAACGGAGTATTTTAACACTAGATTACCGAGTTCCCTCTGCCTACTTTGCCTCGTGCGGGATACAGCGTGAAGCTGAAAAAAAAATCTTCCTATAATGTCCGTCTATTTTTTGAATGGTCTTATATAAAATATAAAGACATACAGTTTATTAAATAGATACCGAAATATTTCATTTGGCCGTAAAAGGTTTAGATTTTATTTATATAGTCTTAGAATATAAGTAACATTATTTAAAGATTTGGTTGCTGTCTACAATTATGTTAACATGAGCTTTAAAGTAATTTTTAGCATAAGAATTATTTAATTTTAGAGTTACTTTAGTAATAATTTTCCATTAAGCCCCGTATATTTTTTTACAGTACTCAATTTTAGATATTGGTTAGATTTTTTTTACAAATAAAATTATTTTTTTGTATACTATATCGGCAGTTTTTCTCTCGGGGGCAAATATATACAGATTTGAAACAACCAATCACAAAGCAAGCTCTTACAGTAAATTAAATACGTTACAATAAAATAATAAATCGTATAAAAAAGGTATGGGTGGTAAAACCACGATTTTAACAGCACCACACCCTCTGAGAACTTTCCATTTCAGAAACATTTATTTACAATCATTTGACTTTAAGTCGGGTTCCGTTGCATAGTTTTAGCGGAGTGAAATTTCTCATCAGCATTACGGGAACACTAACTTTAAGTGTTATTTTGTGAGCAGGGAGACCGCCAGCTGTTAATAAATTGAAAATCTCAATATAATATAATATCTTTTATGGAACGGGAATTATTGACGCTCCTTCATCTAATGGACTCATATTACCTTCCGCATTGTGCCTAAGCCTAATTAGCTGTTTAAAATGTTTTGTTCTTTTTTCATCTGAGATAGCACAATAAACAAAAATAATAGCGAATAACTGCCTGCTCTACACCATCAACAGTTTATAAAAAGGAAAAAGGATTTGGTTCTCAAACAACGGGGAACAATAGGCGCAAACATTCTCTACTATTAGGATGTACTATGTATATTCTGTCAAAAGCATCATCTATCTGGCCAGAGTTTTTTTTTTCTTCTGACATCGTTTTATCAGTCACTTTCAACAAATACTTTTTATAATCGATAGATTTTGACGATAACTTATAATAAAAACTGTAATAGACTTTGTATCACCTCCGAGTCAAAAGTTGTACTAAGTAGGAATCTTTGAAGATTCCTACTGCATGAAAATAAACACTTTTTGTTGTTTGTTTTTTGCGATTATTTCTCATTTTAAATTAGACAAATTTAACCTGATTAATTCGAATTACTTGTTAAATCGCTAAACACCCGGTATGCGTGATTAATACGATTTTTTCTTCTGACATCGTTTTATCAGCCACTTTCAACGAATACTTTTTATAATCGATAGATTTTGACGATAACTTATAATAAAAACTGTAATAGACTTTGTATCACCTCCGAGTCAGAAGTTGTACCAAGTAGGAATCTTTGAAGATTCCTACTGATGAAAATAAACATGAAAATAAACACTTTTTGTTGTTTGATTTTTGCGATTATTACTCATTTTAAGTTAAACAAATTTAATCTGATTAATTCAAATTACCCGTTAAATCGCTAAACACCCCGTATACGTGATTAATACGATTATTTTCTGTTGTTTATT
Source organism: Eueides isabella (assembly GCA_019049475.1). Lineage (NCBI taxonomy): Eukaryota > Metazoa > Arthropoda > Insecta > Lepidoptera > Nymphalidae > Eueides > Eueides isabella. The sequence goes on along the minus strand of JAEIOK010000054.1, from coordinate 44,228 downwards.
ATTTTAATTTAAAACATTTTTTACTTTTTTGATGTATTATAAAACATTAAAATTGGCGTTCATAGCGTTATTTTATTCCTCAACCCTATCAAAGAAAGTACATGTAAGTAGTTACTATCACCACTAACACTTCGTTATACCACTTTATCTCCAAGAAAATCTGCTAACATTTTTTCATTGCATCAGCATCTTTAGTTTAAGGAGTCAAAATATCGCGTTCACATAAATAAGATTTTTCAGAATTGGTATCTTATAAAAAATTGAATTAATAAGGTCCATCTCGGATCTGACTACTTTGCCAATTATTTCTAATATGACCATTCCCTTCAAGAAGGGAATTTTCTTCAACTTTTAACAACCACCAAGTTGGGCTTTCATATCGATAGATAGCTTTAGATTTTTCGTCTGAGTATGGCCCTAGTAAGAATATTTCAAAGAGGCTGATAGGTTTTTCTAGTGCCTTCTGGAGCATCTAAGAAAAACAGTTTCGTTACTTAAGGCGCCATTCCATTATAAGATTTATTAGATGCGCTCTCATTAACTGTGGTAGAGAACTCGGTAAGACGATACTAAAGGAACTGGTTGACCATAGTCAATAAGAGAATTGCCTAAACTGACGCAGGATTTCTTAAGACTTTTTCCCATATCATCTTCAATTGCCCAAAGTCACAAATATATATATATATATATATATATATATATATATATATATATATATATATATATATATATATATATATATATATATATATATATATATATATATATATACATATATATATATATATATATATATATATATATATATATATATATATATATATATATATATATATATATATATATATATATATATATATATATATATATATATATATATATATATATATATATATATATATATATATATATATATATATATATATATATATATATATGTATATATAATTCCTATAGTAACATAGAATCGATATTTTATTTTGGAAAAAAATAGGGTTCCGTAAGATATTTGGATTTTTCAGACACAAACTGAAAAAAATCAACCAAAGAAGTTACTTACTTTGCGTACGCTGCCTAAACTACAAAAGATAGAACCATAAAATGTTATAATTAATTGTAGATCTTATAAATATCTACAAAGAATGGCAAAAAAGATTTATGAATGAAAAGACCGTAGCGTTTGGCTCTCCCTTCACTCTGTCTACCCCGCTGCGGATATAGCGTGAAGCTAAGTTATTAAGATAAACCGAAACTTTAAAGGGCTCTGGCGTAGACTTCACAAAATAGAGTTTTGACCAAATAGCCTTTCAATCGTCGATGTATTGTATATTGACGGGTAATAAAGATAGGCATGCTAAACTTAAGCAAAATTTGATTACAAACAAATAAGTAAACAAACTACGGGACAGGTGAATAAAAATAAAAAAAATGTAAAAACTAGTACGCACTTGTATATCGTGTAATAATACTGCTAGACATATATGTTTTAAGGACTAATATTACACAATTTTAATTTTTCACACGAACACATAATTACAATAGCATTGGTTATTTATTATATTAACTATACAAAATATGTACATATACCTATACAAAATTTTGCACTACAGTGTCGTATCGCTATTATCAGTTTGCGCCGCCATTGCTATTTCTGAAACAATAAAATTGAAATGAACAGATTTAATGCAAATTTTAATAGATATTCTTTTAAAAAAAAGTTCTTATATAAGTACAATATAAAATTGTAGATTTTTTTACAATTTGGATCAAGCTTTAATTGGAGATTTCTTCATAATTAATACTAGACGCATTTTAGTCAGTTATATAATATTACTTAGAAAAAAGGTTTTCAGTCTTCTTTCTAAATTTATTATAAATTAGCAATTATTATAGAAAAGATTCACTATAAAAATAAGTAAGAGAACTAAAGTTTAAATTATTTTCTTACAAACACTACTGACAGTATATGTATCGACGCCGATAAATTCAAATTTGTGAAATCTGACATGTTTGTTTTTTTTTTTAAAGCGTAAGCTCGGGTATTATATTAATGTCAATTTTTTTTGTAGTAATGTGAAGAAATTATTATATTTATAAAGTATATATATGTGTCAATTTATTATAAGAGGTAAAATTAAATTTTAAATTTCCACGATCAATTTAGTAGTTCCATCGTGAAACACGCAATATTTCTAGTATAAGGCCAAAAGTGTTGCACGTGATATAGTAGTCTATGTACTAGCCTAAAATAAAAAGAGTAAAGTCATTACTAAAATAGTTACTTGCTATAATATTAACCAATCAACGGCAATGTTAATCTATCGTTTAAAATTTTAGAACATTGTTTTTCAAAATGATTTACTTACCTAATAACACAGTTCTCAAGTTACTACTATCACAGTACAAGGGCTCTTGTAGAATGCTATTTAATTGTACCTTAATTGTATCATTCACGTCGCACCACACAACTGTGCCATCACTTGACCATTCCATAACTAGCATCTTTAAGCTCTGTAAAAAGAAATATTATGAGAAAAATTACTAATTTGCTCTGCTCCGTTTGCTAAGTAGTAGTATTTTGCATATTTAAGAAAATTAAACATTTTTATAAAACATATTTTTTTTTGTTTAGGAAAAAGAACAATTTATATTTTTCGTATTATTAAACGTTGATTGATAGTGATACATTTATCGTTCTTAAGTGCCATACTTAATTCGACATGTCAATATATATTAATATTGACATGTCAATATTAGTAAAGAAAAAATAATTATAAAAAAAAACAAAACCCTCGACTTTAAAAAGAAAAAAAAACAAGCCAAATAGTACAAGGTTCTGCAGCTGTGAGGATTTAATTGGTTGAAGAATAGATCCTAATTGTTTATCCTAATAAACTATTTGGTTTGTCTTTTTCTCTTTGGTGTAATGTAGTGGTTTTTATTATTTTTTTTGTTTGCTATTTTTTGTTATAATTTATTAATTTCATTTATAACTTATAACAAGTTACGTTTGACTTTTGCAATAAGGGCATGAAATACTAATACTAATAATTTATTCCTGTTATCAATACCAAAATAGTCGGGCAAATAGCCTTCTGGCTATTTAGTAGTCAAAACAGCTTTAAATTTTTATATCTCCTGTTACTTGAAATGATTACAAAATATGGGCTGTGCCGTTGCGTCGTTAAATGCCTAGTTTAAATATTCGGTATAAAAATATCAGTCCACCCGATTTAGAAAGAAAAAAAAAACAAAGTCCGTAGTTTTAAGCTTTCGAATTGTATTGTTTTTGTTATAATTAGTTCAATGACAATCATTGTATTAAAGGGCTCAATACAATTTTCCGCTGTTTTACATTTTTAACTTCACCTATGTCTTAGATGCACGCACGCACACAGCCACGCACGCACGTGTGCACGCACGCATACACATAAACAGTGTTTTTTATTGCTTGAACGTCCACCAATCCAAGGAACTACTGGATCTATTTGTCTATTTAACGAGAAAGTGTATGGGTTATATTACATCTCAATACCAATAGTAGTCGAGTAACAACAAAAATATATAAATTGTACAAATGAGAAGACTTTAGACCTGTCTTAAAGCGGTACGGTAAAATAATATAGTGCGCTTTATATAGATCAAAATTGCTTATGTTACTAAAATGACCATTTAAGAAGATATCACAGTTTTAATATAAGGGAGCAGTGGTAATCACGTCGTGAGTTTTAATTGATAGTCTACTCATAGGGCACATACGGTCATGTTTTATACTTTTGTTTGTATGACATACATCGAGGAAGGCTTCCTCGATGTATGTCATACAAACAAAAGTCTTTTTTTATTATTCTAGTTTAGTATACATCTATACATAGCAATAAAATTAAAATGTCTGTCAAATTACTTCATTACCGCAAATGGGGATGGAACACACAATTTGTCACGTTTAGTCAAGTACTTGTAGCCTTATGTGGTATATTTATGTAGTTATTAACATAATACTAAAAATATTGAATAATAAAATAATATGAAATAAAAAAAAGAACGAGTGAATTACTATTCCAGACTTGAACATTTTAGCATACCTGTAAAAAAGTATAGTCGATCCTACAGAGCACGTCGCAATGCATCACAAGCACGTTCGCGCGCCTCACTTCAGCCACAGTGTTACTGGACATTATAGTAAAATTTTCCAACATCTGATGGTTAACATCTGAGGTATTTTTTTTATGTTTCAGTGAGATTAATTGAGATCGCACTCTTTCTGCACTAGCAAAATGAAATCCACCTATCGGGTGTACCGAATAATGAGGAGGGAAGGTACCGTCCTGTAAATAATGTTAAGTGTATTACACAGGTGATTGGATTATGGTGGTTAACTTATGGTACATTTACATAGTTACATTTAATATTATATTACAACTACACTACACTCAATGTGTAGAGAATAATAAGTGAGAGCTATGTGAGAGTTTGTTACCAGACTGAAAAGTGGAAACAATAATAATTTAAGTTAAGAATATATTTTGTTTTTACGAAAAAAAAAAAGGCAATCGAGCGTACGAGTGACCTGATGGTAAGTGATCACCGTCGCCCACGACCCCGTGTAGTTCCAGAGGAACTACAGGAGCGTTGGCCGTCTTTAAAGTGGATGGGCACCGGGGCCCGGCATTGGCGGCGTTAAGTAGTGGCCAAAGTCACTACTTAACGCCGGTTTTGAAAGCCGGTGGGTGGTAATAATCCGGTTGAGTCTGCCCATGTGTGTTGCTATTGCTAACATCGTGATTCTCCCACACAAAATATTTCATTTCTTCGAGTGGGGACTGAACTTACCTTTCGCCTTTAATGTCACATGCTTGTGCGCTTGCGCACCGACAGGCCTTGATTACAAAAAATAAAATAGGAAAAATAATAAAAACAAAAATACACATACTCAAAGTACTAAAGTACTCTTACACTATATAATAAATTAATTGTAAACAAAAGCATTTCAATAACTTGATAATTATCATACAGTATGTATTTTATATAAAAAATACTTACATCAACATGTTGTATGTCAAAAGAAGGTCTTGACTGATAGTGAACAATTAAAACCGCATCTATGACGACTCCACATCCAAGTCCTATTTCTATTCCTAACACAAGGCAGAAAATAAATGTGCCAAGCAATGGGATCAAATCCAACCCTGGTAAACAATAAAATATACAAGTCTTACAGTACGTGTATGTCAGAGCATATAGCACTAAAAAAAGATCCTAATGAACTATTTGGCATGTTATTTTTTCTTTTTAGTTTAAAAAGTATATACAGTAGAGCTTTTTTATTTTTTAAATATATTTAGCTTTCTCAGTGTATTATTTCTATTATTACCACTAGAGCACTTGGACGGCTTTCAGGTGCGGATTCAAATCCTGCTACGTTCAAATCTTTATACGCTTTTAAAATTTGTACAGAATAATATTGACTTGTGACATCGAATTTAGTAAGAGCTGTAACAGTGCTATGCCCAAGTCGAAAACCAGATTGGAAGGGAGACAGGATATTATTTTTGTGCAGGTATAAATAAATTTGTTCGTGTATTATTCGGTCAAGAACTTTAGTTAGAAAAGGTGGTATAGAAATAAGAGAGTCAGAAAAAGGTGCTGGACGTTCGGAACTGGGATCACAAGTGTATGACAACCAAACCAAATAAAGGGTCCAAATAAATCAAAAGTTTTAGTTGTAGAATTAGATAGAAATAATAATGAATGAAGAGTACTTATTTTAGTACTGTTATCGATTAAACTAACAGAAGTAAAAAAAAATGTTCAGTGCGCCTAAATCCGTGCAGTTGATAAAGGTGGAATTAGTAATGCGCCGACTTTCTATTCCAATCACATTCAGGAATTTCCAAGTTTTTGCAGGATTGCTATTGTTGATTGCCGATAAGATATGGTTACGCAGGGCAGCTATGCAAGTCCTGTTATATCGGTTCCTTAGTGGTGACCTTAGTTCCTTTGCAAGTTTAGGCCCGTAGGATTTTTTTTGTACATAGACTTTTCAGTATTACATTTCACCATCAATAAACTAATTTTTAATATTATACTTGAAGAATTAAAATTCTTCCACTAACTATTTGCATCGATATGAATTTTGTGAATTGTCTTCCTTGGAAAATTACAGGGATATAATTGCCGTTTCCCTTGTCCATGTTCTTGACCAAAAAAAATACCTTTTCATGTTTTTTTTTTATTTAAATATTTAATTTTAAAAATTACTATTAAACGCCTTGAGCTGCCAAAATTTTTTTCACGCGGAGCCTTGTAAAATTTAAATAGGTTTCGATTGTTATTCCAAATAATATTTTTGAATTGTTCATTCTTTTTAGTAACTGTTTCCCTTCATATAGCTTTAAAATATATCTTTATTTTTGTTATATTATTTTACCTTAGAATCGTGATGTATGTAGAACACCTACATACATCACGATCCTAAGGCAAAATTATTAATACAACACTTTATCGACGTATCCATGCTTAAACAAAATATTTTAAATATTCAAAACTAACAGAGATTGAGATAGTTAAATAAGTATTTTATGTTGTGACTAGCTGTTTCCTGCGGCTTCGCCCGCGTCGAACTCAATTTATTCCATGAAAACCTGATTTATAACCACCTAAAGCACTTAATTCTCCTTCGCAGAGAATAGAGTTTTTAATACTTATCTTCTCGATTAGTACCTGTTGGACTGGATTAAAAATATGTTTGATTTTTGCGATTATTACTCATTTTAAATTAAACAAATTTAACCTGATTAATTCGAATTACCCCATAAATCGTCAAACACTCGGTATACGTGATTAATCCGATTTTTTTTTTCTTTTCCTTTAAATTCATTCATTTTTTACTTTTTTAATGAAACATTAAATAAAAGATTAAAATTGGCGTTCATGGCGTTATTTTTTTCCTAATATGAGTCTATTAGATGAAAGAGCATTCAAAAGTTTCCGTTCTTTCAAAATTTCTTACTGACTACAGTCTACCTTTTCCCTTAGCAGAATCCAGTCTAACAGGCACCAATCGAGAAGATATAGCTGAAACACACAACCTTTCTATCGACTTGACTACTATAAAAATGAATAAAAGCGCATCCAAATTTACATTGGACCAAAGATAAATACTTAGTAAGGTGTGGACCACCTTACTAAATATTTGTCTTAAGTTCCTTAAGTAACAAACAGAAGCTGTTTTTCTTAGTAGCTCTAGGAGGCACTGGAAAAACCTATCTGACAAGGGTAATTCTAGCTGAATTGATACGACAAAATAAAATTGCTGTCTATTCTGTGGCTACCACATTACGTCCTGACGGATAGACGGTACAAACAATGTTAAAAATCCCAATTAATTTGGTACCAACAACAGAAATATCAACATGTTCTATTACACGAAATTGTAATAAAGAAAAACTGTTTCGGGATTGCTGCCTGAGCTAAGCATGGTAGTTGTTCATATTAGAAACAAGAATTTTCTGAAATGTTACTGTTGGAGAAGGTCTACTTCTTGAAGAGATTGGTCAGATCAGAATTCTTGAAATACGTGACAATGTGGTCAGCTCCAAAACGGAACTTATTAATTCAGTACTTGAAAATATTCCTAACAGAAGAACTCAAGAAAATTCTTGGTTATATGAACGCACTATTTTAGCCCCTAAAAACGATCAAGCTGGTGCAATAAATGAAAAAAAAAAACCATATTTTCTTGGAGATGAAGTGGTATATACTACTTTTCATAAGATAGAGGACGAAAATGACACTACGAATAACCTAGTTGATTCTCAATTCATTAACAACTGGTGGTCTCCCTGCTCACAAAATAAGACTTAAAATCAAAATCAAAATATTCTTTATTCAATTAGGCCATTTAAGCACTTTTGAATCGTCAAGTTACATATAAGTGTCTGTAGTGTCAGTCCTTACAGGAAGCTACCACCGGCTCGGAAGGCGGGTCTGCTGAGAAGAGGCGGCAAGAAACTCAACAGTTGCTCTTTTCAAAATATCAATTAAAGTAAATATATAACATAACTTCCTGAGTGAGTACCAACAGCATTTAATCCCACGCACTCTTATCATTGTAGTATTCTTGAATTAAATAATATGCTTTGCCTAACAATATATTTTTAACATTCACTTTAAATTTTTGAAGTGGCAAATTCAAAATTACTTGTGGAATTTTATTATACATACATGCACCATGTCCCATAAAAGATTTACTAACTTTTTGAAGACGAAAACTAGGAGTGATCAGCTTGTTTTTACTTCTTGTATTGATATCATGTCGGTCACTGTTTTTTTTAATAAATTGTGGCTATTTTTCCGAACAAGTATTATATTATCATATATGCACTGTGATGCCACCGTAAGAATACCTGTTTCTTTAAAAAAAAATTCAGGGATTCCCGAGCTCCCATGCCATAATTGGCTGGAACTGGTTGGTTGATTTTCAATTTTTAATAAAGTTCGTGTTTCTGTAATACTGATGAGAAATTTCACTCTGCCGAAATTATGCAACAGAATCTGAATAAAAGTCACAATATTATAGTAAATAAATGTTTCTGGAGTGTTAAGTTCTCATTGGGTGGGGAGCCGTTAAAATTGTGGTTTTACCACGCATATCATTTTTATGCATTTTATTATTACGTATTTAACTCCATGTGAGAACTTGCATTGCAATTAGTTGTTTTAGGTCTGTATATATTTGCCACTGACAGAAAAACTGCCCAGCAAAAAAATATACAATACAAAGAAATAATTTAATTTGTAAAACATTTCTAACCAATATCTAAAATTGAGTATATTGAAAAATATTCGTGGAAAGTAATTACTAAAGTAACTCTAAAACTAAATAATTCCTATGCTAAAAATTACTATAAAGCAGCAACTGAATCTTTAAATAATATCACTTATATTCTAAACTATTTAAATTAAAAAAAAAACTATTTAAATTAAAAAAAAAACTATTTAAATTAAAAAATAAATAAATCTAAAACTATTTAATCTAAGCTTAACAAATCTTTACGGTCAAATGACATCTAGTTGTATCTTTTTAATAAACTGTATGTCTCTATATTTTATATAAGTCTATTTAAAAAGCCAATGTACACTATAGGAAGATATGGCTTAATATACGAGTATACATGATCAAGATCAGATCAGATGAGATTAGCGTTAAATTGTACAATGAAAGTATTGTATTTCATCTTAGTAAAATTCTACTACAAATATTTCGATAATCGCATATAATATACCAATAATGTATAACATACTAATAATATGCAATAAACTTATTGTTAAATATAAAACGCCAAACTTTGCGAAGGAGAATTAAGTGCTTAAGGGAGTTTATGTCAGGTGGTTTTCATGGAATAAATCGAATCCTACGCTGGCGAAGCCGCAGGCAACAGTTAGTTTCATTATAATAGCCAGCAGTAGCCTAAGTCTCCTGGACGTTTAACATAGAGTATTTTCTTCAAACCTCACTTTCATCCTCAATATGTGTCACCTATGGACGTATTTTGCTTTTACAAGAAATTTATTCTCATAAGATCGTGCTATTATATCTACTGCATAACAAGAACAAGGAAATAATGTTTATTATATTATTGATTAACAGTCGCGGCCTACCTTTCAACCAATAATAAATCATCACAGGAAGCACAGCAGGAGTACTATATATAAGCAAACGTGAATAAATAAAAAAAAAGAATATTAGAAAGACAGAATAAAAGAATATTTAAAAAAGTTACTTACTATTAGTTTTCCACAATTTCTTCAAAACAGCAATATCCACCATGTTCAATACTGCACACACTATGACAGCGGCTAGCGCTGCACGTGGGATGAAGAAGAAGAACGGAGTCAGCAGTAATAATGCCAGAAGAACTATTATACCTATAAAATTACAAGTATTTTATCTTAAAAGATTAAAAAAATATATTTATTAGTCTTTATAATATTACATTGCTCATTATTTCAAAATATTTCCGCCAAGTCAGGCGCGAAGCAGACCACTGCCGTACCATATATTGATCATTAAAATAGAACTAGTACTACACATACATCTAAAGATGTGAACTTGGTACAGGAGGATATCCCACACAAATGGAAAACCATCAAATGTAAGAATATCGAAGATCTGTGCTTTGTAATCTAAGAAGATTCCAAGGCATCTAATTTTACTATCCAAATCCTTAACCACATGTTCAGTAAGACTCGATAGCGTCTTCGGTTTTGATACCGCTGCGGAATCCAAACTGGTTTTCAGCTATAACATATTGATTTTATAAATGATAATATTCAAATGTATCATTGTCATTTATAATTGTATTATCTGAGAAGGTTAGTAGAGGGTGTATGGCTAAGATGACGTGTCATTTCAATCGCGGATGCTTTTTGTAATACAATAAAAAAATTTTAAATAAAAAAACTAATTTAGCGATACTAGTAAACTTTAATTGTCTTTTCCTGTATTTTCGGAAAAATATCTGAGAAGTATTTTTAGCAGAGACGGAAGATACGAAATGGATGTGGAAAGGCGTATTGCTGCCGGTAACAGAGTTAACGGGGCCTTAGCTGCATTGTTGAAACGGCGAAACGTCAGCATCAAGGGTGTATCTACCCTAGGGCTAGAAGGGCTATAGTCCGGGGCGGAAGGCCACGAGGGGCGGCCCGGGCTTTGGTTTGGACATTTGAAAAAATACAAAAAAAATAATTTAAGACGTAAGCCTAGAACGCCCTGAACCACCTTTCTACGTGTAGATTTCATACCTGAAGAATTCGAAATTCAATTGAAATATGCAAGCCGCCCTTGTCCTGAATCGGTGGAACCGTCTATTTTTTTTCGCTTCGGTTTACTTTTCACATTTAAAATATTATTTAATAATTTTGTCCACAGAAATATAATTTAAAATATAAAATCTATATTTTGTTATGGGTTCTATTATTTTTTTTATATTTTTTTTCTTTCGATGGGGTAAAATGCTGTTGGCAATGCGACCTCTACAGCGTCACCGGTTCTGTGGGAGGCCGAGCTGGAAGAAAAGAGACACTACGAAGTTGCAAGGGCGTCTCCACCGGCGGGGACGGTATGTGCATCGTGTGCGTTTGCGTTTATGTGTAGTCTTACCTACTTGTTTCACTTTATTCGCCACTGTAATGGGATCAGCTTTATCGAATAGAACATTGCGTGGTCTGCGGTAGACCTTACAGAATATTCCCTTAGCTACGAGGGGCGTATAATCGCAGGCTTTTACCACCAGGGTGTTCGGTTCAAAGTAGCTACTGGACAGTTTCCTGCAATGCTCTTGAATGGAATCGAGATTGATGACTCGATGTAGATCTATGTTGCGCATGAACCAAGGAGCTCTCGTGGTAATGCGCAAGAATTTGTTTTGTATAATTTGAAAACGACGGAGTCTAGTGTGTGCCAACACTACACCGGCATATGTGAATATTGGCCCGATACAGTTGGTGTACAGGCGGATTTTATTTCTAAGGGACATTTTAAATTTGGCACAGACCAGCCCCTCTCTCGCCAGGGTATAGGCGAAAGAGTACGTACACGTACGTACAGGGCTCAACTCTTAGCCTATTCTTAGTCAATGTAGTGCTAGATACTGTCTCGGCTCACATCCAAGACCAGCCTCCGTGGCTGATGATGTAAAAATCAAAGTCAAAATATTCTTTATTCAACACAAGCATACAATTGTACTTCCTACAGGAAGCTACCACCGGCTCGGAAGGCGGGTCTGCTGAGGAGAGCCGGCAAGAATCTCAACAACTGCTCTTTTCAAAATATCAATTAAAAAAATATATATAACATGGCTTCCTGAGTGAGTATCGACAGCATTTAATCCTACGCACTCTTATCATTGTAATATTCTTGAATTGAATAATATTCTTTGTCCAACAATATATTTTTACCTTTAACTTTATTAAGTGGCAAATCTAAAATTATTTGTGGAATTTTATTATGCGAGTACATACGTGTACCATGTCCTATGTCCCACTTACTGACCTTTTGAAGACGAAAACTAGGAGTGATCAGCTTGTTTTTACCTTTCTTGTATTGATATCATGTATGTCACTGTACTTTAATAAATTTTGGCTATTTTTCCGAACAAGTATTATATTATCATGTATGCCAATGACATAGCACTCATTGACGAGAATCAGCTGATGCTAGAGAGTAAAATGAACTTCTGGAATGGTACGCTTGAGAACGGCGGTCTTAAACTAAATGAGTCGAAGACCGAGTACATGGCTTTCGGGAGACCGGACTCAAGCATTATCCATATATTTACTGAACCAGCCGCTAAGTCGGAAAAGTTCAGGTACTTCGGAACCGTAATGTATGAGTCTGGAGGCATCGATCACGATGTTCATGGTCGGATAAGCGCTGCCTGGGCCAAATGGCGGGAGGTCACTGTTGTGGTCTGCGACCGCAGAATACCGACTAAACTCAAGGGGCTGATATACAAGAGCATCGTTCGACCGGTTTTTTTATACGGCAGCGAATGCTGGCCAGTATTCTCGGCACACTCAGGAGCTTCATGTCACGGAAATTAAGATGCTGAGGTGCATGTGCGGCGTAAAGCGGTCTGACCGCTTACTTAACACATTCATTCGAGATAGTCTTGGAGTCCGTGACATAGCTGATAGGCTCCAAGAGAGGGAGGAGTAGGCTTAGGTGGAAGGCAGATCCTGGAACAGCAAGCCGGGATCATCGCCAGAAAGAAGAAGTACGTACGTCGCTTTCCGGCGTACGTATCTCAAGTGCTCTTAGAAATTTAGTTTGTTATCCAGGATTACTCCGATCCGGTCCGATCAGGGTATGATTTTGCCTAGCAGAAGAACATGAGGCATACCATTCGTTCGGCGAATGAGGAAGAATACTGACGTACTCTTTTCAAGGTTAACTTCGATACACCATTTAGCCAGGTGCCCAGCCTATTGGTGGCCACCTGGCGATCAGCTAACAGAACTGAATTGCGTCCGCATAAAGAGCACGATCTATCTGGCACCCCTTAACGTATGGGCTTGACAATCAAGCCATTATGTAAGACTTTATCGCACGCCTTTGCAACATCTAGGAAGATTGCCGCAGACAGCTATTTGTGGTTGGAATAGGAGGTCTTATGATCCAGAATATGTTCTGTGATCCTATGAACTTCTTTCATCCTTGATGGAGCGGAAAATTACAGTAGCCTGGGGCGCGCAATCTTAAAATACGCCCTTGGTCAGCATAGCTGCGGTCTGTACATAATGCAGTGTTGGTACCAACACTGTTATACGGCAGCGAAACGTGGGTATTACAGAAGAAGAATGTAAGAAAGATGAATACTGTAGAGATGCGATCTCTTCGTCGGATATGCGGAGTCAGTGTAGCTGATCGCATACCCAATGAAGAGATACACAGAATGGTATGGAATACATTTCGTATGTGTCTTATATGTTCTTCAAAGGTAGATGAAAATATCAAAATATCATCTATGTAATTCACAGAGTACCCTGAGATTGTGCTTTCTTAGAATATTGCTTAAAATCCTTTGTAAAATGGCTGGTGATGTATTCAAACCAAAAGGGTGACAGGTCCACTGAAAGTGACCATCTTGTGTGACAAATCCAGTTTTACTTCTGTCTTCCACCCTTAGTGGTATTGCCCAAAATGCTGAGTTTATCTCCAGTAAAGTAAAGTATTTACAATTTCTAGTTTTTATAATCAAATTATCAATTAGGAAGTAAGGATATCCTGTTTGTTCCGATGAGTGTGTAGAGGAGAGCGCGGAATAAGCGATAGAGTGGTGAGCGGCATCGTCAGCTCAAGTGTGTGCAATATGCATAGTTTAAGTTTAAAAAAACCTAAACTAACGAGTACAAAAAGTGAATGTTTTATCGAAATGAAAATATCTTTTTAGTAACTCTTTTGTGTTATACAAAATATTGGCATTGTCAGCTCAAGTGTGTGCAATATGCATAATTTAAGTTAAAAAAACCTAAACTAATGAGTACAAAAAGTGAGTGTTTTATTGAAAAGAAAGTTTTTTTCAGTAACTCTTTTGTATTATACAAAATAATGATAATTCTTTGATTTAATCATTGAATTTAATTCATAAAAGTATGGAATTTTCATCAAAATTTTCATATTACATCATTACGTAGACATATAGTTCGTAAACTTTCCAGACATCTAGACATCATTTATTACAGCGTAAAATACTGCTTAAATACTTAAATTGTGCTTCTATAATAGGTAATGTCATAATAGGTAATATCTAAGTACAGTATTATTTATAAACATAAATATATTTATACTAAAATAACTATTTTATAAGTGCTATAAAAACATTCAAAATTTGTTTATATGGCAATACAAAATTTCATAACTGAATGAATTTAACCACTAGTTTCTGAAAAAGTTATCAGTATAACTAACCAACAAAAACCAAATACCTAAACAACAACACTTAAAGCATTAAAAAGTAAAACAAGTTTCGGTAACATTACTTGTATAAAATCCTGCAGCGGGCGTGATCACACCGGAAGCATCGCTTACAGCACTTTGACTAAATGATCCATTTACAGGAAACGAGCGGAAGAAAGCGCCAATCATATTGCAAGCGCCCAACGCTACTATCTCTTGAGTGGCGTCTAGCGTTTTGCCTTTTGCTGAAAAAAAAAATCATCTTTGTTAACAGCAGGTCAGTATAATCGATCGTCAATAGAGAATTGTTAAACGGATATTCGAATACGATTCTGAGTTTTCCCTCGTCATCTTTCATTTTATGATACCGGCTTAGGATATATATGCGAGTATATAGCAATTTAAATGTAATTAATAAGTAATTATTCTCGTATTATTTCAAGTAGTAGTTTAGGATAAAGCTGTTTTTAAAATCATACGTACTATTTGCCCGAATTTTGGATATGAGAGGTATATATTAGTATTTCATTTCAAAGACAATATCATTAGGTGTGCGCGATGGCGGTCGCGCAACTCACTGGCGACGTATTAAAATTCTTCTTAGAGGGACCGGCGTCTTCGAGCCGCACGAGATTGAGCAATAACAGGTCTGTGATGCCCTTAGATGTCCTGGGCCGCACGCGCGCTACACTGAAGGAATCGGCATGTTCTCCCTGGCCTAGAGGCCCGGGCAACCCGTTGAAACTCCTTCGTGCTGGGGATTGGGGTTTGCAATTATCCCCCATAAACGAGGAATTCCTAGTAAGCGCGAGTCATAAGCTCGCGTTGATTACGTCCCTGCCCTTTGTACACACCGCCCGTCGCTACTACCGATTGAATGATTTAGTGAGGTCTTCGGACCGACACGCGGTGGCTTCACGGCCGTCGGCGTTGCTGGGAAGTTGACCAAACTTGATCATTTAGAGGAAGTAAAAGTCGTAACAAGGTTTCCGTAGGGGAACCTGCGGAAGGATCATTAACGTGCTGTCGCGTTTCTCGCTCTCACCAGCGAACCGAAATGTGCAACACCCAAAGATATGATTACAGAGAGATAACTCGGCGAGAGCGCAGCGCGCGCGCATACATTTCGACGAACCGCCACAAAGCGAGCACACGACGGTGCATCGCGACCCGCTACACGCGAAAGAGCGACGTCGGCGCGAGCGCAAACTTGTTTTGCGCACGCGTGGCGTGTGAACTCGGCGAGGCGGTGGTGGAACGCGATCGACGCAGACCGGTGAGAATCCGCGCCGCGAGTCGATCGCACCGCTCACCCACTCGCCGCTACGAGTCTCACACCATCGGCGTGTACTCTTCGCGGCGCGGCGACGCGATGATGTCGAGTGTGGTCGTCGTCGAAAGTGCGCGCGCTCGTTCGCCGCCAAACTGATGCGGTCGGACGGGGACGACGGCGTCGTGTGCGTATGTATGGTGTCCAACGCTAGTACCGGGGGGCAAACCGCGACTCACCGACCCGACGTCCCTGTCTGTAGATCTGTGTGATCAGTGCGCCGACAGTGCGTCCCCTCCTAAGCGTGCGCCAAGCGTGCTCGCGGAAGGGCGCGGCGCGGCGCCGATCATCAGAAGATATATACAACACAAACAATAAAAATCCAAAATCTCGACGCGCTTCGTTTCTAATGAACACGACGTGCGGAGAGTGCGGTGATTTTGTCGACCTGGTCGATGAAATTTTTGTGACACGTTTCAAACTAATAAAATTTGTTTATTTTTGCGTTGATCTTTATTGATCACGCGGGATAACAAACCACTACCCTGGACGGTGGATCACTTGGCTCGCGGGTCGATGAAGAACGCAGTTAACTGCGCGTCATAGTGTGAACTGCAGGACACATTTGAACATCGACATTTCGAACGCACATTGCGGTCCGTGGGGTTACATCCAGGACCACTCCTGTCTGAGGGCCGGCTGCATAAAAACCATAGCCACACTGTACGTCCGCGTACAAATGGCGGTTCCGTCGAGTGCGAGCGCACAGCTCGCTATCGCGGTCCGCTCAAATATGTGACCAACCATAGTCGGCGGTGGCCGACGGTGGACGGTGGCGCGAGCGCGCCGACCATGCAACAACTGGAGACAGTGTGCTGCGTGGCGCGCGCGAGTGCCGCCGCCTCCGTGGCCGCCCCGTCGCTTCGCAACACGCTATGCGAACGGCAATGCGCCGTCTCGCCGCCGCTAGCCCGGTGGTGGGACGCGCGTGCCGACG
>JAEIOK010000054.1:15000-25000 GCA_019049475.1 Eueides isabella | reverse complement strand
TTTGCGGCGGTGTCCGGATACTCTCTGCGGACCTTGAAAATTCAGGTGAGGGATGTACGTGGAGATGTCGCGCCGGTTCGTACCCATATCCGCAGCAGGTCTCCAAGGTGAAGAGCCTCTAGTCGATAGAATAATGTAGGTAAGGGAAGTCGGCAAATTGGATCCGTAACTTCGGAATAAGGATTGGCTCTGAGGACCGGGGCGTGTCGGGTTTGGACGGGAAGCGGATGCGGCCGGTGCCGGGCCTGGTCGATGCTGGTGCGCGTGTGCGCAGCGTGTTCGCGTTCCTGTAACAGGGGGCGTGCTCCGTTGTCGCAGCGTGTGTCCAGCGGAATCCGGACCCGCGTTCCGGCCTTCCGCGGATCTTCCTAGCCGTAAGGCCGTGTCGGTCTCGTCTCGTGCGCGATCGGCGCGGTTCTGTACGACCGCCGTTCAACGGTCAGCTCAGAACTGGCACGGACAAGGGGAATCCGACTGTCTAATTAAAACAAAGCATTGCGATGGCCCTCGCGGGTGTTGACGCAATGTGATTTCTGCCCAGTGCTCTGAATGTCAACGTGAAGAAATTCAAGCAAGCGCGGGTAAACGGCGGGAGTAACTATGACTCTCTTCTACCCAACATCTTATGCCTCTGTCAACCCTTGATACACGAACAAACCAGGCAATCCCTAACGGGATCCAGAGGAGAGCGTAGTTGCTCACGGCCCGGTGGTAGCACACTTTTCTCCGACGAGCCAGCTAGTCGAGGGAAGTGCATACTGCGCGATCGGGTCGTCAAGGGAAGAGCGACCTGAATGGACGCGACGCCAACTCCTACCCACAGCCTGCCCGTGGCGCCGCTGCGATAGCCAATGTGGGGGGGGGGACATCACCATAAAGCAACTCTATAGCAGCTGTTGAGAGATGCGAGGCCTCTTGGTGATTGTCTTAAAGCTAGATCTAATTATCGAGGCTATGCACGATACCACTATATCGTTCGTCACCACTTCGAGCTGGGGCGACTTGGGGTGGGGAACGATAAAGTGGGGCCTGGATCCTCTACGGAGTGTGCAAGCACCTACGACCATCTAAGGTGCGAGCCAGGAGGGCCTGAAAAGGCCAGGTTGTGCGTAGGGATACGCACAGCAGTCTCGATGGGGGGGAAACCCCCAAGTCTATCGGCCTCTTCGGAGGGGACGCACGAGTGCCGAGGGCGAACCCGGTGGCTGGGCTTGCAACCCGGCCACCATAGGGTAAAAACTGACCGCAAAAAATCCGAAAATAAGAAAGAAAAATATTGTTGACCACCCCGACCTCCCACAGGAGTCGGGGAACGGCCAGTTACCCACCCCTTCAGCTGAGCCCGGCGCCGCTAGCGCGAACCCGGGGTCGTCTGAAGGTTGGACTTGTCCCATTTGCGGACGGTCCTTCAGAACAAAGGCGGGGTTGGGACAGCATAACCGTAAGACCCACCCCGTCGAGGCAAATGCAGAGGCCGCTCCGAATGAGGCGAAGCGGAGATGGCGCGAAGAAGAGGTTCTTCTCCTGGCGCGAACAGAGGCGCAGCTAACGAGGGAGAACGGGAAGTGCACGGGCAGAGACCTGCACGCTAGACTGCCACAGCTCCAACGGACGCTGGAGGCGGTCAAGGGTAAGCGGAGGGCGGCAGAGTACAAAGGGAAGGTGAAAGCCTTTCTGGAGGAAATGTCGCTTGAGGCTTCAGTCCCTACAGCGAGCGGGTGCCCGGACACCAACCGCCACTCCCTATCAGCGCTGCCTCCTCACGCTGGGACGTCAGAAGCTACCTCCGAAGACGTGCCATCCGCTGGTGAGCCCGATACCGCTGTCGGAGCGATCGGTCCGAAAGCAGAGCGGATTCTGTCCCGGCTACTTAAGGTGGCCAAGGGGCGGATGAAGCGCTGTGGGCTGGGAGCGAAGATGGCGAGGCGCCTCTGCCAACACAAAGCCGATGGAGATGCGCTAGAGAAGATGTCTAGCCGCAGAAGGAGGAGAATTGAGTACGCGAGGGTACAGGAATTGTATCGGAAGTGTACGGGTCGCGCAGCAGCGGAGGTCATCTCCGGTCAGTGCCGGGGGATGAAGCACACCCTCAAGGAGTTGGAAGCCTACTGGCGACCTATCCTTGAAAAGGTGTCTGAAGCCCCGGGCCCCTCAGCAGAGTCCCTGCGTGCCGTAAGGCGCGTGGCGGGTGCCGAGGAACCGTGTTATGACTCGTTGTGGAAACCTATCACCTCTGACGAGGTGAAGGCAGTCCGAATCGACCCGAATTCCGCGCCTGGTCCGGACGGTATCCGTGCGGATGAGTGGCGTTCAGTTCCTATGCCCGTAAAGGCGGAAATTTTCAACTCATGGATGGTGTCGGGCGGAATCCCCGAACCACTCAGGCAGTGTCGTACGATTTTCGTGCCTAAAAATGACACTCCGTCGCAACCGAGTGAGTACCGGCCGATCTCGATCGCGTCGGTGCCACTCCGCCACCTCCATGCAATCCTGGCACGTAGGTTGCTGGATTGCAGTCCGCCTGACACAAGGCAAAGGGGGTTTGTCCATGCGGACGGCACCCTCGAGAACACTGCCGTTCTCGACGCAGTGTTGGGGGACAGCAGGAGGAAGTTGCGGGAGTGTCATGTGGCAGTGCTCGATTTCTCTAAGGCGTTCGATACGGTGTCGCATAAGGCGCTAATCGAGCTCCTGGGAGCCAGAGGACTACCACGAGAGTTCGTCGACTACATGGCTCGTCTGTACGAGACGGCGACCACCACCTTAGCCGTCAAAGGAAAGTATAGCCAAACTGTCAGAGTGGGGAGAGGAGTCCGCCAGGGGGACCCGCTATCGCCAGTGTTGTTCAACCTGGCTATGGACGTCATCCTCGCATCCCTGCCTAAGGGAGTCGGCTACGGGCTGGAAGGCGAGCGAACCTCGGCTCTGGCCTACGCCGATGACCTAGTACTCCTTGCGGGGTCGAAGGTTGGAATGCAGGAGTCCATAGACTGTGTGGTGCGCACAGGCGAACAGCTGGGTCTGTACATCAACCGGAGTAAGAGCTCCGTTCTGTCGATGGTGCCTGACGGCCATCGCAAGAAGCACCACTATCTTACCGAGGGTGTTTTCACGGTCGGTAAGAGAAAGCTTCGGCAGGTGTCTTGCGTGGAGAGATGGCGCTATCTGGGCATAGACTTCAACTCGTCTGGAACAGTGACATTGGAGCATGAGGTGAGCAATGCCTTAAACAACATCACTAAGGCGCCCCTTAAGCCGCAGCAGCGGCTCGAAATTGTAAGGGGTCACCTCGTTCCGAGGTTCCTGCACGGTCTCGTGCTAGGGAAGGTCTCGGACGATAGACTTAGAATGCTCGATGTTATGATCCGGGGCGCGGTGAAGAAGTGGCTTAGGTTACCGGCTGATGTGCCTCTGGGCTACTATCATGCTTCGGTGCGGGATGGTGGGCTCGGCCTGCCTTCTTTGCGAACGATGGTTCCGGCTGTCATCGCGAAGAGGTATGGTCGGCTTGCCGAGTCGAGTTGGCCCGCGGCTTCGGCCGCCGCCAGAACCGACAAAATCCGCAAGAAGCTGAAGTGGGCCAGGAAGCAGCTCAGCAAGTTCGGGGCGTCTGGCCCTGATGACACCACATCCGTGGTCAGGTTTTGGCGGGAGAAGCTGCACGCGTCGACTGATGGGTTCGAACTCCGCGAATCCTCACGACACCCGGACTCCACTAAGTGGATAAGGGAAAGATGCGGACAGCTAAGCGGACGCGATTTCGTGCAGTTCGTCCACTGCCACATCAATGCTCTCCCCTCAAGAGTGAGGGTTTCTAGAGGGCGGCGAGATGGTCAGGAGGCGAATCTGAGGTGTCGTGCTGGTTGCATGGTCAGGGAAACCACGGCTCATGCGATCCAGCAGTGCCACAGAACGCACGGCGGACGCATCAAACGCCACGACTTGATCACGAGGGTCGTCGCTGAGGCGATGACCAAGAGGGGCTGGAGTGTCGAACTGGAACCTAAACTTGCCACGTCACTTGGTCTCCGTAAGCCCGATCTCATCGCGGCTAAGGGTGGAGTGGGTGTCATCCTGGACACACAGGTGGTCTCGGGCAGCCGACCGCTTGACGACTCTCACCGCTCCAAACGTAGCAAATACGGGAGGAACGTTGAGGTTGTTGAGTTGGTAGCTGGTAGACTAGGACTGCCTGCGGAGAATGTCCGGGCGACGTCCTGCACCATCTCTTGGCGCGGTGTGTGGAGCGCTGCGTCCCTTCGGGAGATGCAAGAGCTCCTAGGGGTAGAGAAGGCTTTGTTCGGTGGAATTCCGAGCCTCGTTTTGAGGGGGTCGCACATGAACTGGACAAGGTTCAATCAAATGACGACCACGATCGCGTGGGTGACGCCAGACTGAGCAGAAGGGGTCCTGTGGACAACGGGGTTCTGCACCCCCGATGTTCCTAGGACCCCTCGCGGTAAATTTTGCGAGGCCCTCGTTGCCAAACTCTTAGGAACAAGCCCACCAAGTGCAAAATGCCATACCCAGCCGTTGTGATGGAGCTTAGAGGGCATTGGTCAGCTCCGGGTATGCCCGTATAATCGGGGCGTTCCGCGCTAATGATGATGGCGCGGCAAGAGGTGCGATACTAGCCAAATGCCTCGTCATCTAATTAGTGACGCGCATGAATGGATTAACGAGATTCCCGCTGTCCCTATCTACTATCTAGCGAAACCACAGCCAAGGGAACGGGCTTGGGAGAATCAGCGGGGAAAGAAGACCCTGTTGAGCTTGACTCTAGTCTGGCATTGTAAGGAGACATGAGAGGTGTAGCATAAGTGGGAGATCGTTCGCGGTCGTCGCTGAAAAACCACTACTTTCATTGTTTCATTACTTACTCGGTTGGGCGGAAGCGGTGCGCGGTCGATAACAATCGACGGGCGTACGGTGTTTCGTTCCAAGCGTGCAGAGTGGCGGCGTGGCGGCAACGCTCGTCGCCATACAACTCCCGCGTGATCCGGTTCGAGGACACTGCCAGGCGGGGAGTTTGACTGGGGCGGTACATCTGTCAAAGAATAACGCAGGTGTCCTAAGGCCAGCTCAGCGAGGACAGAAACCTCGCGTGGAGCAAAAGGGCAAAAGCTGGCTTGATCCAGATGTTCAGTACGCATAGGGACTGCGAAAGCACGGCCTATCGATCCTTTAGTATAAAGAGTTTTTAGCAAGAGGTGCCAGAAAAGTTACCACAGGGATAACTGGCTTGTGGCGGCCAAGCGTTCATAGCGACGTTGCTTTTTGATCCTTCGATGTCGGCTCTTCCTATCATTGCGAAGCAAAATTCGCCAAGCGTTGGATTGTTCACCCATCAAAAGGGAACGTGAGCTGGGTTTAGACCGTCGTGAGACAGGTTAGTTTTACCCTACTGATGGCTCGTCGTTGCGATAGTAATACTGCTCAGTACGAGAGGAACCGCAGTTTCGGACATTTGGTTCATGCACTCGGCCGAGCGGCCGGTGGTGCGAAGCTACCATCCGCGGGATTATGCCTGAACGCCTCTAAGGCCGAAGCCAGCCTAGCCGAATCCGGCAAGGATACGCTCACTGTGGAGCCCCGAGAGTCGGGAGGCTCCAAACAATGTGACTTTACTAGTCGCGCTTTACTCGTAAGGTGCGACGTCGAAGCCCAATTTGGAACGCGGCGATCGGTGCGAGCGGTCTTAACACGTGCACCACGGCGCCGAAGTTTCTAATTTGACTCAGTTCGATGTCGGGGCTCGGAATAGTCTGTAGACGACTTACGTTCCTGGCGGGGTGTTGTGCTCGGTAGAGCAGCGTCGTGCTGCGATCTGTTGAGACTCAGCCCTACGCCAGGTGATTCGTCCGAGGACGTGTCATGTCGTGTGCCTAGTGTAGTCGAGTGGTCGACGTGCGCGCAGTGCGCGCGCGCGCCGTCCGCGCGGCTGTCTCACCACACTGGGAACGACGCGCGACTGTCGCGACTGACAGTCGTGTGTGCGCACGATACACTCGTTGTGTGCACCCTTCGCATGGATTTGCGAAGGCCGATAGCCACTTTTACCACGAACGACGCTGGATGCGCCGCGCGCCGCGCGCCCCCGCCCCCATCCCGCTATCTCACTAATAACTTAATAACAGACTAACTAAACGTTAATTATATTAAGTTAAGTGAAGTGTGCGAGGAGCGGGGTCGAGGCTAGGGCGGTGGGAGCTATTGGGCATTTCATTACACGAACGACCCCGACCGACTCGACCGGCGACGTCCTCAACGAGTACCTCCTCCGGCCCGCCGACCGCCGGTGGTCGCCCGCGAGGATCGCGCGCAGCCGTCTGCGCTCGCGGAGAGCGCTACGGCTGCCGTCGCCGCCGCCGCGCGCCTCGTATCACGCGAACATTACACGAACAGCCCACCATCGACTTGACCAACTTTAACACTACAACTCCACTTGCAACGAACATGTTCCAATCAATCTTCACTTTCATATATTATTATACTAAGACGTTCACATCGATAAATTCATTAATTCGTTAAAAAATAAGCGCACAGTAGTAATACAATAGTATATTAGTACTATGTTGTTTGTTTGTTATGTCTCTCTTTCGTTATGTGTCTCTTTGTCGTGTGTCTCGTCACTTAACTTACTCACTTATAAAATATTTATATTGTCGTATATCTCTCTCTATCTGTTTGTTACACATTACGCACCGATTTCGATTGCATTTGACCATGTTTCAACATAATCATCACATTATCGTAACATATCATTCATAATTATATTGTACATGAATATAATGTATGTGTACATCGTGTACATTACTATGAATGTTGTGAAGTCAGTCAGGTGTGGTGGCCGACCGACCGAATGAATTATGTTCCTTATAAAATTTCATCTATATACCTACCTACCTATCCACCTACCTGCCTACCTACCTACCTACCTACCTATATACCTACCTACCTATCCACTGCTATTTACATTCTTTCTTCTATGTCATTCTGTTGTTATATTCACAACAGTCAGTCTCGATGGTGATGGGGTGTTCGTGTATTAATAGTATAAACTATTAATACACGAACCCCCCCCCATCGAGACTGACTCTGCGAATCTATCGTAATTTTTTTTTTTTTTTTTTTTTTTACTTTGGTTGTGGTGGTGGTGGTGGTGGTGATGGTGGTGATGATGCCGATGGTGCCGATGGTGCCGGTGGTGGTGACGTTCTCCGACGCCACCGACACTGTCGGTGCTTCCCGAGTGTCGCGACCGTCGTTCCGTATATATGTGAGGTGTCGACGTGCCGAACTTATGTTCGAGCACGGTCGACTCTCCGCGGATTTTTTGATGTGTGTCGTATTCGTATATATGTTGTTGTATATATAGCATTTTACAAATACACCACAACATTGTACAGTGTCGGTCGACGGGCGCGCGTGTCTTTGCGGTTTGTGTTGTGAGCTCGCTGATTGTAACTCTCCTCTAATCCTGCGTGATAATTGGTGGTTATGTATCTGCTTGCGTCGCGCACATCTCATCGATTTGCGCTGTTCGTAGTTCAATTTGGATGTGGATTGTCACATTTTTATTGTTTAGCGATCGTTCTAATAATGCGTGCACGCCCTTCGGGGCGGCGTATCTATGATGTTCACGTCAACGTAATTGGCCACGATCTCTCCAACACCGGGCGTCGATCGAACAAAAATGTTCACGCTCATGTTAAACGATATTATTATGAGAGTGTGTTGTGTGCGTGTTGCGACTGTTGTCGCTGCGCACGCATCAAAGATCTCGTCAGAGAACGTTCATTATTGCGAACCGAGACACCGCCGAAACGCAGTCGCCGTCAGGGCGGCGGATGGCTGCGTTTGTGTGTCAGCGTCGTCGTATCCAACAAATGTGGAACGGGGAAGGTTATACCGCGAACCGACTATCGCAACGCTACCGAGAGGTCGCCAAGAGTTAGTTTTCGCGCGAGCTTTTCGATGTTTCATATTTATATATCTTATTTTGTTGTCACCGCGACGCGTCTCCCCGACGCCCGCGTGCGACGAATAAATAGATAAACAACGCGAGAGTTAGCGATGTTATTGTTAGCTCCCTGGTTGATCCTGCCAGTAGTTATATGCTTGTCTCAAAGATTAAGCCATGCATGTCTCAGTGCAAGCCGTATTAAGGCGATACCGCGAATGGCTCAATATATCAGTTTTGGTTCCTTAGATCTTACTCAGTTACTTGGATAACTGTGGTAATTCTAGAGCTAATACATGCAATCAGAACTCTGACCAGTGATGGGATGAGTGCTTTTATTAGATCAAAACCAATCGACGGAGGGCTCCGCGTCCGAAGTCGTTAATTTTGATGAATCTGGATAACTTTTGCCGATCGCATGGTCAAGTACCGGCGACGCATCTTTCAAATGTCTGCCTTATCAACTTTCGATGGTAGTTTCTGCGACTACCATGGTTGTCACGGGTAACGGGGAATCAGGGTTCGATTCCGGAGAGGGAGCCTGAGAAACGGCTACCACATCCAAGGAAGGCAGCAGGCGCGCAAATTACCCACTCCCGGCACGGGGAGGTAGTGACGAAAAATAACGATACGGGACTCTTTCGAGGCCTCGTAATCGGAATGAGTACACTTTAAATATTTTAACGAGGAACAATTGGAGGGCAAGTCTGGTGCCAGCAGCCGCGGTAATTCCAGCTCCAATAGCGTATACTAAAATTGTTGCGGTTAAAAAGCTCGTAGTTGCATTTGTGCGCCGCGCTGTCGGTGCACCGCATCCGCGGTGATACTGACACGTCTGCGGAGCATATCGTCGGTGAGCCGGCGGTAAAACGCCGGTTCAATATCAAAATCCTATCGCGGTTCTCTTCGGTGAGTGTCGAGATGGGCCGACAATTTTACTTTGAACAAATTAGAGTGCTCAAAGCGGGCTCAAAATGCCGCTTGAATATTTCGTGCATGGAATAATAGAATATGATCTCGGTTCTATTTTGTTGGTTTTCAGAACTCCGAGGTAATGATTAATAGGGATAACTGGGGGCATTCGTATTGCGACGTTAGAGGTGAAATTCTTGGATCGTCGCAAGACGAACATCAGCGAAAGCATTTGCCAAAGGTGTTTTCATCAATCAAGAACGAAAGTTAGAGGTTCGAAGGCGATTAGATACCGCCCTAGTTCTAACCGTAAATATGTCGTCTAGCGATCCGCCGACGTTAATACAATGGCTCGGCGGGCAGCTTCCGGGAAACCAAAGATTTTGGACTCCGGGGGGAGTATGGTTGCAAAGCTGAAACTTAAAGGAATTGACGGAAGGGCACCACCAGGAGTGGAGCCTGCGGCTTAATTTGACTCAACACGGGAAATCTCACCAGGCCCGGACACCGGAAGGATTGACAGATTAACAGCTCTTTCTTGATTCGGTGGGTGGTGGTGCATGGCCGTTCTTAGTTGGTGGAGCGATTTGTCTGGTTAATTCCGGTAACGAACGAGACTCTAGCCTGCTAAATAGGCGTCGTCATTTAGGTGTGCGCGATTTCGGTCGCGCAACTCACTGGCGACGTATTAAAATTCTTCTTAGAGGGACCGGCGTCTTCGAGCCGCACGAGATTGAGCAATAACAGGTCTGTGATGCCCTTAGATGTCCTGGGCCGCACGCGCGCTACACTGAAGGAATCAGCATGTTCTCCCTGGCCTAGAGGCCCGGGCAACCCGTTGAAACTCCTTCGTGCTGGGGATTGGGGTTTGCAATTATCCCCCATAAACGAGGAATTCCTAGTAAGCGCGAGTCATAAGCTCGCGTTGATTACGTCCCTGCCCTTTGTACACACCGCCCGTCGCTACTACCGATTGAATGATTTAGTGAGGTCTTCGGACCGACACGCGGTGGCTTCACGGCCGTCGGCGTTGCTGGGAAGTTGACCAAACTTGATCATTTAGAGGAAGTAAAAGTCGTAACAAGGTTTCCGTAGGGGAACCTGCGGAAGGATCATTAACGTGCT
>JAEIOK010000054.1:0-10000 GCA_019049475.1 Eueides isabella | reverse complement strand
GCGACTCGTTCCAGAAGGTGTTGGGACGCTTCATGGAGGCAGATGATGGGGCGGGATTCGCGCCGAGGAAATCCCTCGCGCGCACTCCTCCACAGGGATTTGGTGCAGCAGGGGTTGGGGCAGAAGGGGGATTGGAGGCGGAAAGAGCAATGGTGACGTCGCCTCTATACAGTACCCCCATCATGGGACCGGCGAAGAGGCCTCTCACTTCACCATTGGAGGCGGAGAGTATTGCCTCCAGGCGTAGGGTAGGTAAAGGTGACGGTGTACCACCAATGGCTGGAATCCTTACAGGCGGTCATGTTGCAGCAGGTGCTGACGCCTCAGGCCAAACCTCGACCGCGCGTTCAGACTCCCTGGCGGAGGCGACGGTAGTAGACCTGACAGGCCTGGCAACCTCGGCTACCCAGGGTATTATGGACGCGGTCCGGGCAAAGACATCGCGCCTCAATAAAGACGAAGTTGCGGCGATTGGAGCACATACGGAACGACTAAGCGCAGTTATTGCACACATGGCGGTGCGGCTGGCGGCAGCAGAGGCCAAACTAGCAGTGCTGCCCTCACATGCTGCTCCGACCTTGCAGCCAAAGGGCATCATCACCTATGCAAATATGCTGAAGTTGCCGCAACACAAGGAGCCTATTGAGATCGTTGAGCGTGAGGGCCCAGTATTGGCTGTGTACCCAGCGGAATGAAAAATCCGGCGTAATTAAGTCAGCTGAAGAAACCAAAGCGGAACTAAAGAAAACGATCGACCCGGCTAAACTATTCGTTCAAGTAAGCCGGGTCCGGAAAGTGGGGAATGCCGGAGTTATGGTACAGACGACCAGTGAAGAAGCGGCCTGCAGACTTAGAGAGGCCATGCCGCCCAGTCTCCGAGTTACCGAGCCCAAACGAAGGCAACCACTCGTCTGTTTCAATAGGTTAGACGGCAATCCCAATTACGAGGACGTTCTGGTAGCACTGCACGATCAGAACTACCGGGACGACAGCGCATGGCCTCTTGTAAGGATCCAAGCTGAGGCACGAGGAGCTTTTAAAAAGAGCAGAGCTCGCGGTACTGCCACTGCCGTCGTTTATGCGTGCTCTGCTGCCTTACGGGAGAACCTAATACAAAAAGGAAGGGTGTTCATTGGCTGGCAGGCGGTTGAAGTCACTGACTTCATCGAGGTCACGTGCTGCAACCGCTGTCAGCAGTATGGACACCCTGAGAAGTTCTGTAGGTCAAAGGACTTGGTGTGCGGACGCTGCGGGAACACAGGCCACAAGACGGCGGAATGTAAGTCTGAGACATCATGCTGCGCCACATGCAAGAGGTTTAGCAAAAGGGGTAGTGACTCTCACCGCACAGCCTCTAGGGACTGCCCGGCACGTGTCTTCGCGGAGCAAAGGAGCATTGAAATGACTCAATATGGGTAAGGCAACGATAGTGCGTGTTGGGCAGCTAAACCTGCAAGGCTCCACGGCGGCAACACGGGAACTGCCGATAATCTGTGATGATCTGAAGCTGGACCTAGCCCTGGTCCAGGAGCAACATTCTCTGCCAGAAATCATCCAGCTCGGACCGAGATCAAAAGCGGGTATCTTGATCCACAACAGACATCTAACGGCATCATTCCTAGGACACCTAAGTAATGACCACTGCGCTGTCGCGCATGTAAGCTGTCGGGGACTGAGCATATACGTCATATCGGTGTATTGCCAATACTCCGACGACATTGCAATACACCTGCAGCACCTCAGCAACGTGATGGACAGCCTCGCTGGCCAAAAGTTGCTGATCGGCATGGACAGTAATGCACACTCTCCATTGTGGCACTGCGAGCGTCGACAGTATGTGGGCAGAGGGCCTGATGCGGAGTACCGCAGGACCCAAATGGAGGGTCTTATACTCGCGAGAGGACTCACTATTAACAATACGGAATATCAACCGCCGACCTTCTTCGGCCCGAACGGCTCATCCAACGTGGATCTCACGCTAACTAGCAGAGGCCTCGGCGTCAATAAGTGGAAGGTACACGAAGGTGTAAGTGTAAGCGACCACCAACTAATCACGTTTGAAGTGTGCAGCGCCACAACACAGTACGACCTGGATCAAGCACAAGTACAACAACATACGCAATTTAGGGAACGTGGCGTTTGCTGGGCGCGTTTTCGGGGTGTGCTCCACAGTAGGATGGGTCAGCTACCATCGTGGAAACCAGCAGCCACTATATGCGAGAAATTTACCAGCATTTTACTCCGAACGGCGCAGGAATGCCTTGGAACCAGACAGGAGACTAGTGGCCGAGGTTACGAGTGGTGGACCCCAGAGCTGAATAGACTGCGACGGTCAGTCAGCGTCGCACGCAGGAGATGGCAACATTCGCGTAGGAATAGGAGCATCTCAGAACCAGATTTACATGACTCACTGCGCCGAGCCAGGATAATATACAAGAAGGCCATGAAAGAAGCAGAGTTAGATCACTTTCGCAGTGTTGCAGAGACCGGCAATGACGATCCCTGGGGACTGGCGTACCGCGCCGCGACTGGCAGGGTCCGCCCGCCCACTAACGTCGTGCAAGGGTTATGCTCTGAGAATGCAGGCCATACTGTTACGGCTACAGCAGCCATGGAGGAAATGCTGTCGGCCCTGTGTCCGGACGATGACCGCAGTCAGGACACGCCTTACCACCGTACGGTGAGAATTGCTGCAGCTTGCTCTCCGTCCGGGAGCAATTCAGATCCTCCGACACGGGATATTCTAGAAGCCTACATAAAGGACTTACCGAACACCTCTCCGGGTATGGATGGGATCACAGCCAAAATCGTTAAACAGGCATGGAAGTCATGCGGGGCAGAGATGCTCCTCATGTACTCTACGTGCCTGGACGAAGGCGTTTTCCCGGACATATGGAAGGTGGGTAAACTCCTGATCCTGCCAAAGGGCAACGACCGACCGCTGTCGGATCCTAAAGCGTACAGGCCTATCACACTCCTGCCAATCTTAGGCAAAATACTGGAACGCTTAATTTTAGCTTGCGCTCCTAGCCTACGGGACAACATCTCCCAGTCGCAGCATGGCTTTGCTCGTGGAAAGTCCACGGTCACGGCATTAAACGCAGTACTTGACCGAGTTGCGAGTACCGAGCAAAGCTACGTGCAGCTTATAATGTTAGATATCTCTGGTGCTTTCGACAACGCCTGGTGGCCTATGATCCTGACAAAAGCCAAACAAGGGGGTATCCCACCAAATATCTATCGGATTTTGGTGAGTTACTTCAGTGCGAGGCGAGTCGGGTTTTTTGTAGGTAACCAGGTGGTGTGGAAACGCTCCACCATGGGATGTCCTCAGGGATCGGTCCTTGGCCCGGCCTTATGGAACGTCCTGCTGGATGACATCCTGCGGCTCCCCCTACCTCAGGGAGTGAGCACTGTGGCATATGCAGACGACGTCACGATCATCATCGAGGCGTCGAGCCGAGCTGCGATAGAACGTAAAGCTCACGAGTCACTTTGCGAGGTCTCGAAGTGGGGTGCGCGCAACCGCCTAAGTTTCTCACCTAATAAGTCGCAAACATTAACAATGAAAGGCAGATTTAAAAGGCCGCCCACTATTAGGCTTAACGGCTCCTCGATGATGCACGTGACGCATGCCAGGTTGCTGGGTGTCTGCATCGACGAGGCTAGCTCTTACTTGCAGCATGCTCAGTTTGCCGGTCTCAGGGCTGTGAAGTGCTTCGGGAAGGTGTCGAGAATATCGGCATCATCCTGGGGCGTCAAGTACAGGGCACTTAGAGTCCTCTACGTAGGCACATACGTGGCAACTTTAACATACGCTGCTGCAGTATGGTGGCGACGCTCGTCCGTGTATGTAGTTCGGAGTGCACTACTCAGGACTCAGCGCCCGGCCCTGGTACTGCTTACCAAGGCCTACAGATCGGTGAGTACCGCAGCGTTACCTGTGCTAGCGGCTACTCTACCGGCTGACCTTGAGGTCACACGCGCAGGACGATTCTCGCAGGAGTGTTCAGGGCTAGCTACAGGCGAGGAGCGCAGCTCGCGTAAAGCTTTAATTTCAAGGGAAGTCTTCGCTCAGTGGCAGGATAGGTGGTGCTCCAGTGTGGATGGGCGTGAGCTGTATGCGTTCTTCCCTCGGGTAGGTGATAGGATGTCCTACGTGTGGGTCGAACCGGACTACGTGGTTTCGCAAATTTTAACAGGTCATGGCTGCTTTAGGTTCCGCCTACATAAAATGAAGCTCACCGAGACGGCTGATTGTTATTGCGGGCACCACTCGGAAACCCGTGATCACATCCTGTGGGACTGCTGCTTATACGCCGAGGAACGGGAGGAGATGCTGGCTGATTGGTGGCGCGCGGTATCTGGACCAGTTTTCCATAGCGCACTGGTGGAGAGTAAGGAAGGATTTAGACGCTTGCGAGCATTTGCGCACAAGTGGCACAAAAAGAGAGCTGGTATGGAGAGGAACTAGGACTGCTCGAACGCGAAGAAATGGTTTCGTGTCGTCAAGCCCCAGAAGGGGGAGAGTTGACAAAGATGGGACGGATAAAGAGATTTGTAGGAGTCAAGAATCCGCACTGGGAAGAGCAAAGTGAATTACACACGCAAGTACCGTGCGGACTCCAATGTTTCGGTCCGTATGCCTTAGGGCGGGTAGGACCATGGGTGGCTGGTGGGTTGTCCCTATCTACTACTTCGCGTTCGACCGTCGAGGCGAGCGGACGTGCGAGTGCTCTCATATATTTTCTAGTGCGGGTAATTGCGGAAATCTTGTATCCATCCAGTATTTTAGTTACGTATAAATACACGAACTATACCTAGTGTTTTTTAGAATTATCTAGTGCCAGTGAAGTGGGTGTGTTTTTCAGTAGTGCTTCAGCAGGCGCGCTGGCGCTAATAGCTGGCTTTGCGCGCCAGGAAGGTGCACACGGCAGGCAGTGAAGCGGTATCTGGACAATTGCTAAAGCTTAGTATCCCATTTATTTACATATTATAACGCTTCAGGCAAAAGCGCTGAATACTAACCGCGTGGATAACCTAAAAGTGCACGTGGTGTACGCACGTGGAGCATTGACGTATAGGTTAACATCTGTCAACCTATGACTGTCACTGCCAAACGTGGGCAGTCTTTACACAGATAACGATACTTGCCAAGTGGCGGACAAGCTGACTTGCCACTGTCATTACTTGACAAGTGGTATTGTCGGGTGACTTGGCAAGTGTGTCAACAGTGGTCAGCGTGTAGATGGCGGACGAGGAAGGCGACTCGTTCCAGAAGGTGTTGGGACGCTTCATGGAGGCAGATGATGGGGCGGGATTCGCGCCGAGGAAATCCCTCGCGCGCACTCCTCCACAGGGATTTGGTGCAGCAGGGGTTGGGGCAGAAGGGGGATTGGAGGCGGAAAGAGCAATGGTGACGTCGCCTCTATACAGTACCCCCATCATGGGACCGGCGAAGAGGCCTCTCACTTCACCAATGGAGGCGGAGAGTATTGCCTCCAGGCGTAGGGTAGGTAAAGGTGACGGTGTACCACCAATGGCTGGAATCCTCACAGGCGGTCATGTTGCAGCAGGTGCTGACGCCTCAGGCCAAACCTCGACCGCGCGTTCAGACTCCCTGGCGGAGGCGACGGTAGTAGACCTGACAGGCCTGGCAACCTCGGCTACCCAGGGTATTATGGACGCGGTCCGGGCAAAGACATCGCGCCTCAATAAAGACGAAGTTGCGGCGATTGGAGCACATACGGAACGACTAAGCGCAGTTATTGTACACATGGCGGTGCGGCTGGCGGCAGCAGAGGCCAAACTAGCAGTGCTGCCCTCACATGCTGCTCCGACCTTGCAGCCAAAGGGCATCACCTATGCAAACATGCTGAAGTTGCCGCAACACAAGGAGCCTATTGAGATCGTTGAGCGTGAGGGCCCGGTATGGCTGTGTACCCAGCGGAAGAAAAATCCGGCGTAATTAAGTCTGCTGAAGAAACCAAAGCGGAACTAAGAAAACGATCGACCCGGCTAAACTATTCGTTCAAGTAAGCCGGGTCCGGAAAGTGGGGAATGCCGGAGTTATGGTACAGACGACCAGTGAAGAAGCGGCCTGCAGACTTAGAGAGGCCATGCCGCCCAGTCTCCGAGTTACCGAGCCCAAACGAAGGCAACCACTCGTCTGTTTCAATAGGCTAGACGGCAATCCCAAGTACGAGGACGTTCTGGTAGCACTGCACGATCAGAACTACCGGGACGACAGCGCATGGCCTCTTGTAAGGATCCAAGCTGAGGCACGAGGAGCTTTTAAAAAGAGCAGAGCTCGCGGTGCTGCCACTGCCGTCGTTTATGCGTGCTCTGCTGCCTTACGGGAGAACCTAATACAAAAGGAAGGGTGTTCATTGGCTGGCAGGCGGTTGAAGTCACTGACTTCATCGAGGTCACGTGCTGCAACCGCTGTCAGCAGTATGGACACCCTGAGAAGTTCTGTAGGTCAAAGGACTTGGTGTGCGGACGCTGCGGGAACACAGGCCACAAGACGGCGGAATGTAAGTCTGAGACATCATGCTGCGCCACATGCAAGAGGTTTAGCAAGAGGGGTAGTGACTCTCACCGCACAGCCTCTAGGGACTGCCCGGCACGTGTCTTCGCGGAGCAAGGAGCATTGAAATGACTCAATATGGGTAAGGCAACGATAGTGCGTGTTGGGCAGCTAAACCTGCAAGGCTCCACGGCGGCAACACGGGAACTGCCGATAATCTGTGATGATCTGAAGCTGGACCTAGCCCTGGTCCAGGAGCAACATTCTCTGTCAGAAATCATCCAGCTCGGACCGAGATCAAAAGCGGGTATCTTGATCCACAACCGACATCTAACGGCATCATTCCTAGGACACCTAAGTAATGACCACTGCGCTGTCGCGCATGTAAGCTGTCGGGGACTGAGCATATACGTCATATCGGTGTATTGCCAATACTCAGGACGACATTGCAATACACCTGCAGCACCTCAGCAACGTGATGGACAGCCTCGCTGGCCAAAAGTTGCTGATCGGCATGGACAGTAATGCACACTCTCCATTGTGGCACTGCGAGCGTCGACAGTATGTGGGCAGAGGGCCTGATGCGGAGTACCGCAGGACCCAAATGGAGGGTCTTATACTCGCGAGAGGACTCACTATTAACAATACGGAAGATCAACCGCCGACCTTCTTCGGCCCGAACGGCTCATCCAACGTGGATCTCACGCTAACTAGCAGAGGCCTCGGCGTCAATAAGTGGAAGGTACACGAAGGTGTAAGTGTAAGCGACCACCAACTAATCACGTTTGAAGTGTGCAGCGCCACAACACAGTACGACCTGGATCCAGCACAAGCACAACAACATACGCAATTTCGGGAACGTGGCGTTTGCTGGGCGCGTTTTCGGGGTGTGCTCCACAGTAGGATGGGTCAGCTACCATCGTGGAAACCAGCAGCCACTATATGCGAGAAATTCACCAGCATTTTACTCCGAACGGCGCAGGAATGCCTTGGAACCAGACAGGAGACTAGTGGTCGAGGTTACGAGTGGTGGACCCCAGAGCTGAATAGACTGCGACGGTCAGTCAGCGTCGCACGCAGGAGATGGCAACATTCCGTAGGAATAGGAGCATCTCAGAACCAGATTTACATGACTCACTGCGCCGAGCCAGGATAATATACAAGAAGGCCATGAAAGAAGCAGAGTTAGAACACTTCCGCAGTGTTGCAGAGACCGGCAATGACGATCCCTGGGGACTGGCGTACCGCGCCGCGACTGGCAGGGTCCGCCCGCCCCCCTAACGTCGTGCAAGGGTTATGCTCTGAGAATGCAGGCCATACTGTTACGGCTATAGCAGCCATGGAGGAAATGCTGTCGGCACTGTGTCCGGACGATGACCGCAGTCAGGACACGCCCTTACCACCGTACGGTGAGAATAGCTGCAGCTTGCTCTCCGTCCGGGAGCAATTCGGATCCTCCGACACGGGATATTCTAGAAGCCTACATAAAGACTTACCGAACACCTCTCCGGGTATGGATGGGATCACAGCCAAAATCGTTAAACAGGCATGGAAGTCATGCGGGGCAGAGATGCTCCTCATGTACTCTACGTGCCTGGACGAAGGCGTTTTCCCGGACATATGGAAGGTGGGCAAACTCCTGATCCTGCCAAAGGGCAACGACCGACGCTGTCGGATCCTAAAGCGTAAGGCCTATCACACTCCTGCCAATCTTAGGCAAAATACTGGAAACGCTAATTTTAGCTTGCGCTCCTAGCCTACGGGACAACATCTCCCAGTCGCAGCATGGCTTTTGCTCGTGGAAAGTCTACGGTCACGGCATTAAACGCAGTACTTGACCGAGTTGCGAGTACCGAGCAAAGCTACGTGCAGCTTATAATGTTAGATATCTCTGGTGCTTTCGACAACGCCTGGTGGCCTATGATCCTGACAAAGCCAAACAAGGGGGTATCCCACCAAATATCTATCGGATTTTGGTGAGTTACTTCAGTGCGAGGCGAGTCGGGTTTTTTGTAGGTAACCAGGTGGTGTGGAAACGCCCACCATGGATGTCCTCAGGGAGCGGTCCTTGGCCCGGCCTTATGGAACGTCCTGCTGGATGACATCCTGCGGCCTCCCCTACCTCAGGGAGTGAGCACATGTGGCATATGCAGACGACGTCACGATCATCATCGAGGCGTCGAGCCGGGCTGCGATAGAACGTAAAGCTCACGGTCACTTTGCGAGGTCTCGAAGTGGGGTGCGCGCAACCGCCTAAGCTTTCTCACCTAGTAAGTCGCAAACATAACAATGAAGCAGATTTAAAAGGCCGCCCACTATTAGGCTTAACGGCTCCTCGGTGATGCACGTGACGCATGCCAGGTTGCTGGGTGTCTGCATCGACGAGGCTAGCTCTTACTTGCAGCATGCTCAGTTTGCCGGTCTCAGGGCTGTGAAGTGCTTCGGAAGGTGTCGAGAAATATCGGCATCGTCCCTGGGGCGTCAAGTACAGGGCACTTAGAGTCCTCTACGTAGGCACATACGTGGCAACTTTAACATACGCTGCTGCAGTATGGTGGCGACGCTCGTCCGTGTATGTAGTCGGAGTGCACTACTCAGGACTCAGCGCCCGGCCCTGGTACTGCTTACCAAGGCCTACAGATCGGTGAGTACCGCAGCGTTACCTGTGCTAGCGGCTACTCTACCGGCTGACCTTGAGGTCACACGCGCAGGACGATTCTCGCAGGAGTGTTCAGGCTAGCTACAGGCGAGGAGCGCAGCTCGCGTAAGCTTTAATTTCAAGGGAAGTACTTTGCTCAGTGGCAGGATAGGTGGTGCTCCAGTGTGGATGGGCGTGAGCTGTATGCGTTCTTCCCTCGGGTAGGTGATAGGATGTCCATACGTGTGGGTCGAACCGGACTACGTGGTTTCGGCAAATTTAACAGGTCATGGCTGCTTTAGGTTCCGCCTACATAAAATGAGCTCACCGAGACGGCTGATTGTTATTGCGGGCACCACTCGGAAACCCGTGATACATCCTGTGGGACTGCTGCTTATACCGCGAGGAACGGAGGAGATGCTGGCCATTGGTGGCGCGGCGGTATCTGGACCAGTTTTCCATAGCGCACTGGTGGCAGAGCAAGGAAGGATTTAGACGCTTGCGAGCATTGCGCATAAGTGGCACAAAAGAGAGCTGGTATGGAGAGGAACTAGGACTGCTCGAACGCGAAGAAATGGTTTCGTGTCGTCAAGCCCCAGAAGGGGGAGAGTTGACAAAGATGGACGGATAAAGAGATTGTAGGAGTCAAGAATCCGCACTGGGAAGAGCAAAGTGAATTACACACGCAAGTACCGTGCGGGACTCCAATGTTTCTGGTCCGTATGCCTTAGGGCGGGTAGGACCATGGTGGTGGTGGGATTGTCCCTATCTACTATCTAGCGAAACCACAGCCAAGGGAACGGGCTTGGGAGAATCAGCTGGGAAGAAGACCC
>JAEIOK010000053.1:0-61272 GCA_019049475.1 Eueides isabella | reverse complement strand
ATAAGGTTAGTTATTTATTTATAAGTTGAAATTATTCAAATATAACCTAACTTGTAGTAAAACACAGCAGTAACCCGAAGTTTAAAGTCTGACCCCTTTCAAGTTAATCAATCCAATAACACCCTTCGAGTCTTAGAATACTGAAGGCATTACCTTATTTGCCAACAAAATCCGCCTTAACATTTTTTGGGGAGTGATGAACCAGGCCTTCTCTACTCTTTTGATTGTTTTTTTGTTTCTGGCGTACACTAATGACTCTTATTTCGTCCGTTGCAACGAAACGATTTAAAAAGTCATCTACATCGGCGAAGCCACCTCGCAGACACCTTTTGGAACCCATTTCGTTAACTATGATTTTTTGAGTTCATTAATAAGAGATGCGTATTATGACTTGGCTATTAATTGCTTTTAAGTCTGCGTGTTCTTCTTATCTATTTAAATATAAGTACTTTTTTTATATTTTTTACGTCAGTAGTGGACGTCGCAGGCCTTCCAGAGCGGGTTCATCTTTCACGCTCTCTCTAACTACGCTTGAATTTCTACAATCATTTTTTTGACGGATGAATAAGACAGAGCAAATCCCCTAATGTACTACCATATCATCATGTGGCTTTCAGGGATAGCCGCTTCTTATCGAGGTACTTAATGATGGCACGGTACTCGATTTGCTCCATTTACAGAAAATGCCTTGTTAAAAAAATATTAAATCACACTAACACCGTATATTTTTCAAAAGTTACACATAATTAACGAGTCTGAACTGATAGGTATAATAGATTTTTAGAATAGGATGGATCGGAGTTTGGCCAAGTACTTTTCAATCAACCCTCGTAAAATAAATCTTGGGGAGATTCCCTCTGTCTATCCTACCGGAAGACAGCGTGAAGCTGAAAAAACATGTTTATGTCTTACGTGCTACTGGTGTTTCATAACTACTTCAGTAGTTATGAAAACACCAAGACACCATACACTGCTATAAAAAAATCCAACATGACACTTTTTATTCTCAATAAAAAGGTCAGAACGTGAAAGACATCTAACGTGATATCTGACAAATGTTTTTACTTTTACGATATTTTATTTTATTATTTCATTTAAAAAATACATTTATTTTGGCAAAAATACGTTTATTTTCTTTAATTCAAATTCAAAAAAAGTTTATTACCATTTTAAGAGAATACATAACTGTTAAAAACAATAATAAAATAAAATATTAAAAACAGAACACAAATACAAAAAAAATATATAAAAATACAACAAAGTAAAAACGGTAAAGAAGTGAGTTCAGCGAATACTGTGAGACCTATTCGTCTACAGCGCTGTTTTTCAGTCTCATCCTAACTGACATATTTAATCAAAAAATAATTAATACAGTGTAGTTACTCGTATATTGAAACCAGATATAAGACTGGAACGAGGTTATGTTATAAATAACCCATACTTAAATAAAAGCAAATTAAGGGATACTTATATAACACATATTAACATACTAAGGAAAAAAATAGCTATAAAGATTTAATTGCATGCGTTTTTATAGAGTAGTCAAATCTGTATCTTGCACATATCAGGGTAGACAGAAGGAACTTAAAAAACTTAGTATTAAGACACTCTTTTTTGTTAAAACTGTGTTGTTGTGTTTGGTGTACTCGTAGTATGCCGTACGGCCTGCACAGGACTAAACTCACGGTGAAAATGCTGAGGGGTTTTAGTTGATGCTATCAACTAAAACCCCCCAGAGTAAATGTCTCCATCTGTAAGTGGAGACGCTGCCGGATCACTCGCTTATATCACTACGTCGCCTAATGGAGTGCTCACGAGATAGATTGGAAGTGGCAGATTCCATTTTTCCAAGAAATATATACAAGCAACAACAGCGACATAAGCAAAATAAGAAAAGAACAAACCGGTTCTCAAAGATAAACTAGTAAAATGTACGCTCCCTGCCAATCTGCTGACTGTGTAATGCCCAACACGTCGAGTTGCTGATGTTCTACGACTTCCACATTTAATGGGGACAACACTTCGTACCAGATGTGACCTGAAGATTTATTTTTTATGGTTAAAGACAAGGCAAACGAGCGCACGTGTCACCTGATGGTGAATGATCACCGTCGCCTACGGCCCCCTGTTTACACCAGGGGAGCTACAGGTGCGTTGCCAGCCTTTGAGGTGGAGTAGACGCGCTTTTTGAAGGTACCCATGTCGTATCGACCTGTAAATATTGCCGCGGGTAGGTCGTCCAGAGATGTGTGGCGCGTGGGGAGGAAATTCCTACGAAACCGCACAGTACTCGAGTGCCACGTATCCGATATGTGGATGGTACATTACTTGTGGCGTACTGTGTGTGCGGTTAGAAAATCGGCGGCAGGTAGTCAAGTCAAACAGTTATCCAGAACACTCCAGATGATAAATGCATAGAAAACGCACAGCGAAGATACGTCTCTACGCAAAGCCAAGTGTCAAGCCCCTTACAGATCATTGGTCCCCAACGATTCGAACGGCTCTACGTTGTACGTGATCGAATGGCTCAAGCTAATACTGGGGTGCGCCAGCTCAGAGATGAGACAGTATTCCATATGAGGCCGACCCTGGGCCCTGTACAGGCCAACGGTGTTTTTGGCGTAAATATTGTCTCGCTCTGCTGACCCACAGTTTCTTGAGGCCAACTTGGCTTTGCTTTCCAGATGATCGCGATACTGCGATGTGGGTGGTGGTAAGGGAGGTGATAGCAATAGGCCTGTAGTTGGTTGGATCGGAACCATCGCCTTTTTTCGGAATTGGGTGGATAAGAGCGCTCTTCCACGAATCTGGGGACTACGCCGACTGGAGTAAGCAGTGCCGAAATAGACGCGTAGCGCCGGAGTCAGCTCAGGGGCACCATGACGAAGTACAAGATGAGAAATCCCTCTGGCCCACTCGATTTATGGAGTTCCAAGGAAGATAGAGCTCGCTAACAGCTTTCTGACTGATATTAACGTCAGGTATTGAACTCTGATACCGGGATGGTCGCGGCGTTGTTCCTCATTGTGCTCGGACCTTGCTCTCGCCAATTTGCCACCTTAACGTACCTAGAGGCACGGTTTGTACTTTCTTTTTAAGGTTTTCACCTTTGGATCCTTAGTGACAAGTGCCTCGGCCCCAGGTTCGAAATGCCTCACGCTTGCCAGAAGCAGCAAGTTTGCAAAACGTATCAAACCAAGGCTGTGACCTGCCACCGATTGGCGCGACAGAACTAGGAATGTAAGTTTCCATACCCTGCAGAACCACGTTGGCGACAGCAGCGGCACATCCCATCCCAATCAGCTGACTTGCAGCGCCAGACGCGACGAGTCGCTGATGTTCTGCGACTGACGCGGTTAATGGGTATAACACTCCATACCAGGCAGTAGTCTGAAGACCCTAGGGGGGCATCGATATCAATCTGGTACTGTTCTGGATGTGAAGTCGCAGAAGGTCCAATAAGGAGGCCTTGTGGTTGTCCACAGATCTTAAAGAGGCATCGACGACAACATGGTACTGTTCCAGATGTGAAGTCAGCAGAAGGTCTAGGTCTAATAAGGAGATATATGGTTGTCCACGTCCAGGGAGTAGTTTAGGCAACTCACCAATTGGGATAATCTATTCACCATAACAAAGTCAACTTCAGCCCTCCTCCTGGTGTTGGTGCAACTGGTTAAATCACTAAGTTGTCACGACCACTGTGGATCTGTGAGAGAACATCGTTGATAGCCTATTGGATGTGATGCATTCCCAGGTGGGACCTATACAGGGATTCAAAGATTGGTATTACAGTTTTGTCGTTCGGTGGGGCAATCTGCTGGGTCTCATTCAGAAATAACAAGGACCTGCTATCACAAGCTGGTGGTGGCTGGCATTTAGATAGGGTGTAGCCGGAATGTTAGCAAAGTTTCCAGGAGTTGAGGGGGGAAAACCAGTCTATCCAAGCATTGCCCCTGTACTTGGATAAGCTTACTACGTTACGAGTGTTTGTCGATGCTCTGGCGGTGCTTGCTTCTTGCGCGGTTCATACGTGCGTGGTTATGAGATCACTCGGAGGAACGCCATCGCGTCGGATTATTCGCCAGCGAGCAATTCTTACCCAACAAAGAATCCTCTAAAATACCTTCCCTTTAGTAGCATAGTACACGAAGAGGGCTAGAGTATGACTCCGCCTTCAGAGCGCGAATTAGGGAAAACACCTTATATGATAAAAAAAAGTAAAAATAAAATTGTGATGAAATTACTTGGCAGTAAATTGTATTTGTCAGTTGATTGGTGAGAAAAGTTGAATTGTCGTGTTTAATTGGTGACCGTGATGTTATAGAACAAAGGTTTTATGTATGAAAACAAGGATACTCGTATGTATATTATGATATATTAAGCTAAAGTTGCTTTTATGACTAAAAGATTTATATTTTATTATTAATTTCATTGTAATTTTAGAGAAATAATGTTTTTTTTTTTCATTAGAGTATGCTCATTATTTATGTCATATTGATACTTAACTGCATAGCCTAATTTTTATAACCACAAATATATATTTTTAATGAATCTGTAAATTGCTGTCTGTGCATGGAACGGATATGAAAAAAAATTTATAATAGTAAAAAATTAATAATAATGAAATTAACAATTCTTTTATTAACTAACAGGGCCCAAAATAGCCATTTTATTTTTTTTATTTCTTGGTTTGCTTGTCTGGGTGTTTGTACGTGTTAATGTTAGCAACGGCCAATAAGCTTCATAAAACGTAGCTGGCTGTGGCTATGGCTTAGTCGCTCAGAGCGCTTGGACAGTTTCCAAGAGGCGCAAGTTCAAATATTGTCACGTTCGAAAATTTAAATTTAAATTTAGTATTTCTTTTCTAAGTGTTATTCCTTCTGTCCAACGATACTTTTTACGAATTGTCTTTGTGTAGCATAAATTTGTATCCCCTATAAACATGCTAACAACGTAATTAAGGTGAAATAAGCATATAAAAATTTAGACGTAGCTTGATAAGAACGTATGGCTTAGTTCTTCAGAGCGCTTAGACGGTTTCCAAGAGGCACAGGTTCAAATCTTAAGACAATACGGACTTGGCCGTTTTTTTTAATAAATGACTTCTATTATTCATCGTGCAATACTAAACTAACTAGATTTTGAATAATTATCTTGTATCTAATTTATAGTGAAAATGAAATAGACAAACAAAACTTAATATATACATTATTTATTATTAGTATTTACGGTGCATTCCCGCCCACAGCAGAGTAGTCAGAGGGACCCTTATGTAATTACACTCCGTTTTCACACTAGGTTCCTAAATTCCCCTGCCTTCCCTGCCATGTGCAGGATATAGCGTGAAGCTACAAAAATAATATTTTAAGTGGAGAAGTGCTAGCGATTGTATAGATGGCGGAATGATTTGACTGTTCACGGCTGTAGGTATTATCGCGTTCCCGAGGGAAGTTTCATTAACTGGTGATATTACGTACAATGTGCCCGGGAAGACGGTTCTGTTGCGCTGTTTTGACCTAATTAATATATCACCGAGGGATAAGACGTCTACGGCACTAATTTTGATTAATTGCTAGAGCTAGAGTTTATCAGGTTACCTTAACAGACGCAATTACCATATATTAAAATCGAGCTTTTTGTACAATATTAAATTTAGCAAGATATATTTTGAAATTGTAAATTATGACATCAGCTTGCATGCTCTTAAGAAACGGATAGATAGAGAGCAAATTAATCCTATGAGGTTTCTGTTTTTACTTTTTAAGGAACGGAACCATTAAAAAAAACCTTACCAGTTTTTTAAGTGTTTGATAGAGTTTTTATCTTCAATATAATTATACTGAGTTTAAGTTATTTCTTACATAATTGCAATAAGATGGCTTGATACCTCTATAATATTTTTGTGTTTATTTAGTGTTTCTGATACTTATAATAAATTTGACTAACTGATCATTGTCTGTACATAATAGATATCTGTAAAAAATTTATAGAGGACGTTTATTAATGTAATAGGGCAAAAACTAGTGATTAAAAATATATGTGCAGAGTATTAGTTTGTCTGTTCGTTTGAACGCAAATTTCAGAAAGTTTAAGCTTAATCAGATTTAAATGGAGGCCTGTCGTGGCGCAGCGGCACAAGAGTGTAACTGTAACCGACAGGTTCTGGGTTCGATTCCCAGTCGAGGAAATGAAATATTTAATATTTTCAATTTGAATATTTAATGTTTCATTTCTTCGCTCTGGTAAGAAGGCAAAGCGCGGCGTTGAGTTCCGCCACTCAACACGCAATGCCTCAAATTTCGGCGGAAAGTGGGGAACGGAAGTGGAACGGAGTG
This sequence comes from Eueides isabella, assembly GCA_019049475.1. Taxonomy (NCBI): domain Eukaryota; kingdom Metazoa; phylum Arthropoda; class Insecta; order Lepidoptera; family Nymphalidae; genus Eueides; species Eueides isabella. Next base: position 54,937 of record JAEIOK010000053.1, on the reverse strand, counting down.
TCATAACACTAGGTTTCACTTCCTTTCCCTCTGCCTACCCTGCCTAGTGCGGGATACAGCGTGAAGCTGGAAAAAAAAAAAGATTTAAATGCAATTTTCAGTATTAGCAATCTTGTCTTGTTTTATTAACATCGGTTGATAAATAAACAAAATACGTCAATATAAAATATTTATTTTTTATATATAATTTTATTAACTTTGCTGAAATTTAGGTTCCAGTGTCGGTTCTAAACAAATATTGTCTTAAAGAAATATTTTATTTACTTATCTCAATTATATACAAATTAATATAATTCAAGCGACTGTAGCCGCGGGTGGGTCACTAGTCTAATATAATTAATATTACGATAAAGGTTCTTTGGCTGCTTTAAGTGCGAAGATACCTTTATGTTTTTTATGATTAGATATATTAAAGAGTTTTAAAAAGATAAAATAGGTACTTATATAAATACACATATTCATTACAAAAATTAATATTATGTGAAATTAAAAAATTCTAGTGCCTAAGTTACGCAAAATTTGAGATTTGATATGTGATCGTGTATGAATTTCTATCTTATTAAAAATTCTTAATAAAGGTCCACGTCAGTATGAGTGAGTTACTAAATGTGTGTAACACACACGATGAAAAAAAATGTTTTGCAAATTAAGTTTCATGTTACTATTTTTAGCAACACATTATTATTATTTGTCCAATTAAATACTTTAAATATTGCTCTATGAAATTGTCCTTTATATTAATAAAATGGATAGTTTAGAAGATACCACGTCGTCGTTCGGCGCGTTTTGTAACGTACGAGTCACGGATGAAAGCTACCGGCGGGCGATTACTTATGATACTCAATATCTTTATTAACATTATAGATCCCCAAATCTAAGGACACATTATTAGTCTTTAAAAAATTGAAACTCTCAGCTTCACGCTGTACCCCGCACGAGGCAGTGTAGGCAGAGGGAACCCGGGAACCTAATGTTAGGACACTCCGTTCTACTTCCGTTCCCCACTTTCCACTGAATTTAAGGCATTGCGTGGTGAGTGGCGGAACTCAACGCCGCGCTTTGCCTTATTACCAGATATATAAAAATTAAAACACTTCATATTATTAAATATCGAGCAGTTTAAGCGACCAAAGCCGCGAGTTGTACGCTAGTGTATATGTATATAAAGTGCAACATTTGAATGACTAATAAATACTAATCTAGTTCACGCAGGAAAATGTGCTTCGTAATATATATGTACGTTATATCAAAATGGTATCATATGAGTACTTACATAAGCATGGATATTACTATATGTATAAATAAATATTCTGAAACTTTTTATAGTTTTTGTAGAAATAGTTTTAATTCCTAAATTTATATTTAAAGTGTTTTCTAAATAACATATTTTACTACATAAAATATTAGATACGAGATCATCGTGACTTAGGGGCAAAACTGTGCGACTGTAAAAGCGCTTGTAGGTTCGTTTTCGACTTTGCAAGATTAATTGTTTAATGTATTCCTCTCCATTTTCGTTTATTACACTTTATTATATACATATCTATAAATTCACGTTGCATCTCATGTATAACGAGGCAAGCAGAGGGGTCATAGTATCAAGCATTAGTTTGAGATTTTTTTTTATAAAAAATGCCTTAAACCAAAATCAACTTAGGCTAAGTAATCGTTCGACTTAAGCAAATAGTGTCTTAACCACCTGGGCCTTGTTGTTAATTCCCGCCCGTATAATGACCCGCAGGTAATACAACATTATACTTTACCGTGCCGTGTAATGTATAAGTGTGTAAGTAATCCTATAATTACCTCAGTTCAGGCTCCGTTTTCATTGGTCGTAAACCTCAATGGCTCTGCAACACCGGACCGTCCCATTGCACTATAAAGTGTCGGCTAATAGGGATTACTACACTTAACGTGAGATTTACTTTAGTGTTTTTTGGATGGTTAAAATTTTATTCATTTCACTTATTATGTATTTAATTACTTGGAAATTGAATTAAAATTATTGTGTTGTTGTTACCTTTTTTTTTAAATATTTTTTTTATCGTGATTTGTATGTGCATATTTACGTATTAAAAATAAGTTAGCCTGTTATTTAAAATGAAATCGGGTAAAAAACGTTGGAACAGTTTAGTACCATTAATAGCTTTATTATTTTATATAAATATAAGAAACAGTAGAAGTTTTATTATTATTTTAAAACGGATTTCTTTCATATTTACATATATTTCTTAATACTATTGCTTGTAGCGAAGGCTTTGTAGAGATTGCAAGCAAAACTTTTATAAAAACTATATGAACCTCTATGAAAAAAGAGTGCTCGGGAAGAAACAAAACTGTTATTATTATCTTATCGGATTGTTTCGGAAGAATTCAAGTCATATAGGAAGTAATCCGATGGGTTAGTATAACTTTATTGTTATAAAGTAGCACGTGAAGGATAAAGGTGCCGGCAACTTTTGTCGTGGTAAAACTTGTTTGTAACTTCATGTTGCTGTATTAAACTGCTCATGATTTGGTTACATTATGAGAAGTATGCTTAAGTTTTTATATGGATATATACGCGTTAATCACGTAATATGTCAAAGTTATTACAATGATTACACAGTATATAATATAAATAACTACTTATAGTAGTAATAAAGTTCTGTCGTGGCGCAGGTTGTGGGTTCGATCTCCTCTCGAGGAAATGAAACATTTTATTCGTTCTGGTAACAAGGCAAAGCGCGACGTTGAGTTCCGCAACTTAGCACGCAATTGGCAGAAAGTCGGGAATGAAACAGAATATCTTAACACTCGGTTCCCAAGTTCCCTCTGTCTACCCTGCCATGTGTGGGATGCAGCGTGAAGCCGAGTGAGTGACAGTAGTGAAAAATTTTAGACTTTCACTTCCCAAGAATTCTACGTGCCACGTGTACAAATATTACTTTTCTAAGCTCAATAGATGGCGGAGTGTCGAAGCTCAATAGTTGTAATAGAAGAACGTTATATTTATAGATAATCGTAATGTGCTTAAGAAAGATTAATGTTTATCATTTAATTTTTCTTTTTGTTAAGGTAAATATTAACATATTATTCATGAAATAGAAAAAAATATCTAGTACTGCTCTCAAGCTGAATTTGATATTTCAAGTCCTATTTCTGTTCAGTCAATGTCCAGTCTAAAGTGCGAATAGAAATTCCGTGGTTGAGGTAAAATTAGCGTGTGAGTTTATATGTGCTTGTCCATTGCAGTGTCTAGAACAGGTCAGAACAGCCGGCTAACCGCAGTTTGCGCTAGCCGCATCGACTGCAACTGGTTCGCCAGACTGACACAGGAAATTAATATAAATTCCTATCACATGAACTCCAAACAGGGCGCACTTCTCCGTCACAAAGTCAGTGATAAGCCCATTGTACGTTTCAATCGAACAAACCTGTCGATTGTTGTGAGTTCTGTTTCCAATGGAACGCGTTTAGATTACATAAGCTAGCTGTTAGCGTTTAATGAATGAAACGTTTAAGTTTAATGTTTTACCCTTATAGTTTTGATTCAAAATAGCTATTTTGAAAATAGTAAAATCGATAAATTATAATGAATGAAACTAAATTGGATGGTAAAATATACAACCGTCAGATTGTGGAGTGTAAAAAGATGATACTAACTTACGTTTCGCTGGGCTTGGACAGTCGTATTGAATAAAATAAAAATATATTTTACAGGTGAATTTCGACATAGTATAAATTTAATTTTATCTTTATATTGTGATTCCACTCGAATTAAAATAAGGTAATCTATATTATTTTAATCCAAGTGGACGAAGAACAATATTTGTCTACGTATCTGTTAAGGTCACTACACACACATTATTACAGGAATTAATAAAATATTCATACAAAATTTTAAAACATTCATTTCCACTTTGTGAAGAATTGTTTAGGCACTGCGCGTTGAGTGGCGTAACCCTACGCTGGTATTTACCTCATACCCATAATCTATATGAACCAGCCCATACATAGCCTGTCGCGTGCAAGGTCTTGTGCCCCTGCGTCACGACTAGCCTCAAAGAAGTAATAAAAAAAACAGTTTGTTGCTTTAAAAAAAAAACAGTTTGTTGCATTTTATTTTATTTTGTTTGTGTTGTCACAGAGGATAATGTGAGAAATGAACCTACAACCATGCGTTTCTATGATCTTAGTCAGTCTAACTCGCAGCTCCAGAGTCGAATGGCACCGCTCTCGCGGGCGATATTTCACGAGATAGAAAATACTGATAAAGTTCTTTACTGATAAAGAAAAAAAAAATATGATGATAAAATTTTGCAATCTCGCTTTGAATGGAAAAAGACAATTCATTACCACGACCACTCCAACTGACTCCTCAGTTAAAGTATTGAACTGTACGATTGAGAAGGAGAAACCTTTAAAATTGTATATATAAAGTACGTACGTTCATTTGATCGCGATATCGTCACAGAAATTTTGCGTGTGTTGAAAAGTGCCTACCCTATGTAAGGAAGTGAGACGCCGGAATCCGCCTACTTAGGGGCAATACTATCGCACAAAAGAACGAAATTGCTTCCATCTCCATAAACAGTTGGTTTGTCGATTTTGCGGGCTTTTTGTATCAACACTTTCATCCGATATGATACATATGTAATTGATACTTCACGTTATTTATTTTTATGTTTAATAATGTTTTGTTTGCGAATCGAAATATAATAATAATAATATTAATAATAATTTATTGTCACAATAGAGACACAACAATGGATAATAACACATACAATTTTAATATTATTAACAAGTACGCAATAGTTATATTGACTACTGATATCCCAAGTAAGATTTTAATTTGTGTTATTAGGGCATTACAAAAATAATGAACTAAAAGTGTAGTGTATCGTTGATGCATGAATTAATGTGCTGAAATGCTTATGCTTAGGCTAAATAATAATAATAATAATAGTAAAAATTAAAAAAGTGTGTGTGTGTATGTGTATGTATGTGTGTTTGGTTAGGTGGTATACGAAGAATAAACTAATATTATATTTGTAAATATTATATTAGTCCAATAGCGCCTTCAGGTAAGTCGTACGCTCTTTTGTTCGTTTTTTTTTACAATATATTTTATGTGTAATAAAACTACGAGTGCCATGAATATATCTGTACCTATGTAGTGAAATACGTTTGTTGCAGTAATTTATAACAAAAACAATTCTTACATAAGCAACAAAATATGATTATTTATAATAACATGAAAGCAAAGCCTAGTAGAAAGCTTCAAAATATTAATATTTCATATTATTTATCTGTGAAATTAAGAAAATCGCAGGTAGTTATTAGTGGTAGCGAAATCTAAACACGATATAACTGTCAGTCAAGGGTTATCATGAGGCTGTATCCTTTATTTATAAAAATATTAAGAATACTAACGATTAATCAAAAATATTAAAACAAATAATGCTCTATATTATTTCATTACATTTAATAAACAGTGGCATGGAAGGGTGATCATTAAGTGTAAACGAACGAAGGTACAGGAAGCAAGTATATAATATATTTTTTTCTCAAACAAAAATAATGGAAGAACTCTTTTTGAACTTGTTCGTTTACCCATAATTTTAACAAAAACTACAAACTTTTAACGTATTCCTTGGTGCAGCAAAAGTTTATTTTATTAAGTAGCAAGAGCATCTTAATAAAATGAAAAAAGGGTTGAAGTACCGTTCAAAACTATTTTCTACACTATTTTATGAATCTTCTTTCTTAATATGTAAATGAAATATCATCGTATAATTAGCCATCTAAACCTTAATTAAATACGAACGTTCTTAGTTCTTTGCCCCATATCTGAATAAATAGATGAGGATTAAGCACTGTCAACAGAACAAGGAACTACTCATGCTTGCGATAAAGGACCCATGAAACCTTTGACCAGACTTGGATGCAGATAACGAATTGCTGTTTTATTACAAAAGGAATATAATAGTGTCCTCATGTTACAGTCCACACACATCGTGTTTCAAATGCAAAAAGAGAAACATAATCAAAGGAACTTTAGTGTTTTGATAAAGTGTGAAGATATGAGCTGCTCGGTGGTGATGGACAGATAAGAATATTCTACTTTGTCCACAGAAATCGCTTTGAAGTGACATAGGCATTGCGGCTTACAAATGGACGAGTATTATTACAATTGCACGGCTTTCGACTTAATCCGGTTTCATATTTTGACAGTTTGCAGAAAATGTAATCCAATCTGTGTAGAATTATTTTAGTATATATTCTATTATATAATAATAAGTTGCAAAAGATTTTTTTGAATAACAATAATTTGGAGGACAGTAGGGAACAGACGTTTTTTATTAAGAAGGGAGCATTTTGACCATAGGTTTCTCAGTATCCTCATATTACGTACGTGTAACTGAAGTATCGCTCGCACTCTCACGTGCAAGGGAAACTTAAGTTAAGTTTATAAAAATGGAAACGAAGCCAACATTATGTTATTGTGCCTTTGAACGATTTCATTACGAAGTATTACTTTAAATTTTGTAGTATAAACCAAATTATTATTATAACACTTATTCGTTCACAGTCGAATGTCCTTCTTAGATTTGCTCGTAGGTAACGTGAAAGTTAGTTATGACAAAGTTTGATTGTATGGAGAATAAACATTTGTTCCGCGCCCCATTGTTCTAGTACCAGTTACTAAGTTATTTCAAACCAAATGAAAAGATAACGAAGTGTGATTTTACCCTCGACATATAAAGTTGTTTTGTATAACATTTTCTGTTATGACATCAGCGGGGCGTACTAAACGAATATTTATGGTAATAAAAAACTGAACCTTAATCGGAGCTATTAGTGAGAGTTACGACTTGCGCTTGTCACAACCGACGAATTTGATTATTGCGCTCTACAATTGTGTAAAAAAGATTAGTACATTTACCATTAACGATCCCGAAAACAGGGCTACATCAGGCAACATTGGATGGTGGAATAAAGCGAAATAGTAATAAAAGTAAATCGACACGCTGACCCGGGAAATTCAACGTGCCGGATTAAATCAAACGTTATACGTCTTAGCAAATTACGGTCCATGCTTATAGACACTCCACAAATTTAGGCAGAAATAGAAAAAGGTAAAATCTTAATTTATGATATTTTATACGCTATCATTTTATTTTTATTGTATTTTATGTATATTATATTTCTCTTAATGTATATTTAAGCTATGATCATAGTGTATAAGGCAACCGCATTACTATGATGATTCCTGTCGTGGTATAGTAGGTTTGACCACATACGAGAAAATGAAATATTTAATATTTTCTATTTAAATATTTAATATTTTCATTTCTTCGCTCTGATACAAGGCAAAATCACGTCGTTGAGTTCCGCCAGTCAACACGCAATGCCTCAAATTTGGCGGGAAGTGGGTGTAGCTTAAGTTATTATTATTAATAAACGCTAATTATATCCGAGAGAGTCCTATTTGTCATCACTCTAATAGTAGAGCTCATTATAAATTTTGTTAAAGTGTTTATGTTTCAAATTTTCAATAAAGTGACATTTTAGGTATATCTCCTCTTATTTTATCTCATTGCTTTAATTTTTTAAAACGCAAACATGTGCTAGTATAAAACCAAAAAAAAAATGATTTGTGGTGTAACTGTCATTCAGTATTACTATTATTAAATTTGAAAGAATATTGAATATTTTTATATACACCTAAGTAATGTATAAAAAATATAAATAACAATTAAAAGTAGATACAAACGTTATTAAAAAGTTCAACCTAAATCGAAGGTCGTTAAAACGACAAATTTCCTGCTAATAAAATGTTCTGCATCATGAGCGATAAAATTTATATTACGATCGTGGCGTCATAGTCTTGCTGTAAGTTCTGGAAAGTAAAGCTTAGACGTACCGTTAAGTCGTTGCGAACAATATTAAAGCCGCGATAAACTTAAAAACAAGTTTAATCCAAGTTGCCGCGGACTCCATATACCTTCATCCTGGCAAGCTGGCTGCATTGCCGTTGAATTAGCCTGCTTAAACGCCCATGCTCAATTAAAAATAAACTTCTGTTGTTTCTTCATTTTCATCTCTCATCATATTTTTTTTTTCTACTAAATTAATAAACAGTCTAGCGATTTGCAACAACACAGACGATATTCTATCGTATATTCTATCGTATATCGTATTCATCGTATTAACTGTAGGTTGGTAGTATACATTTTGGTAGTGCTTTTCTCTAATCGTTTGAAAATGTTTACAAATAAATATTAATTACAGATTTTTATTGTTTTTAGGCATTCTTACTCCAAAAAGAACAATACAGAATTCTTGTAGGATCACTTTGTCTTCCGTCAGTCAATATGTATGATAATTTACTAATATTTATTTAAATTAATTAACATAAGTCGTTATTTCAAAAAGTACGATATTCTTATTACGAACATTTATGCATAATTTTAACGCATTTTTGTACTGTCATTAAATTTAGCACGAAATAACAACTTACTTTACAAATAAAGAGAAAAAAAAATGGAAATTAATTAATATAAGGTACGGATAACTGTCTGTCGTTGTGTATTTTTTTCCGTTTGTCCGTTTATCCTTTTGTCTGCCTTAAATTTTTATTTTCAACTGGTTTTGATTTTTAATGATTGTTTTAAAACTGATCATATTATTTATACATGAAAGAATAAAACATTATATAAAAGATGAAATATCTCTGTGATATAAAGAAGAAATATCTCTATAATCTACTAAGGGATCTCGGCATGTTTAGAACTACGATCAGTTAATTTTTAGAATACATTTTAAATGAAACACTTTTAAACGGATTAATCGCGTATATTGAATGGTAAACATTTTTGGGAAACCCGACGTTTCGAACACTTTACAGTAGTCCGTGGTCACGGGTAGAGTCTACTAAAGTAAAAGTAGTTTTCTAAAGTGTTTCATTTAAAATGTATAACAATCGCGAAAATCAAAGACATTATTTTTAGAATACATTTTAAATATGGCATTTTAGAATCATTTCAAATTTAATTCAGCTTAAGGTGGACATGGAGGCTAGCATTAATAATCATTTAGCTTTGCATTTTCCAGTATAGCTTACACTTGGAACGCAAATTCCAAGCTCTGCTCTGAGCTCCTTACTCTTCGTTATCTGCACGATGAATCAATGGAGTATTCCATAAATGAATCTCCTTTTTTCTAATGGAAACTTTGTTTTCACTTACGAAATATTAGTTTTACAATACCAGCTGAATCAAAAAATAAGTGTATTTGTAAATTTACGGTGATTCTTACAGAAATATTAACACATAAATTCTGCAAACATTATGTAATACTAGTTAAAACTTTATCAGTATAAATAAATAGGGTGGTATTCAATAGGGTGGTAAATAAACATACAATACTTAAAAAAAATCAAATTTCAATTTCAGCAAAGATAGTAAAAAATAAAAATTAAAATAAATTGTGTAATTCATTGTTCACTAAGTATTTTTATGTTTATAAATTTCTATTCTATTGTTTTAATCTTATTTGAACTACTTTTATACTCTACTTTACGCTGTATTCCGCACATGGTAGGGTGGACAGAGGGAACTTGGGAATCTAGTGTTAAGACACACTATTCCACTTCCATTCCTCACTTTTCCGCGAATTTGATTTGAAGGTTGCCACCTTCGTCGTGGCACAACGACACAAGCATGTGACTGTAACCAACAGGTTGTGGGTTCGATCCTCATCCAAAGTAATGAAATTTTCAATTTAAATATTTAATGTTTTCATTTCTTCGCTCTGGTATATTGCAAGCCACGGCGCTGAGTTCCATCACTCAACTACTTTTATCAGGTGGATAATTGTAAATTACTGACACTAACCAAAAATGACAAGAATTAAAACATAATTTTCTTTTGATAACCACAGTCAGTTTTTGGTCTTAGCATGTAATCTTATTGAATATTCATGTTAGTATATTAAAAACTATTAGGGCTGTCGTGCCGCAGAGTCACAAGTGTATATATATTAATATCTACATTTTCTCGGTTTAAAGGCAAAACGCGGCGTTGAGTACCGCTACACAAAACGCAACATCTTGAAATACTTAGTTCCACTTCCTACTCTGCCTACTATAAACAAAACTGACGAATAATGTTATAATTCAATAATATATGTTATAATTCAACAGGTCGCAAATATACAATGAAATGTTGTTTTTAATAATAATGCCGTCTATCGTTTGTTGTATTGTGCTAAAAGTTTTAAAGGTTTCGCATTTATGTATTCTCTTATAACATAATAATTAAATCAATTTTCCAATATACGGTATCTTGGTAATGGATTTTTATTTTATTTTTTAGTAATAAAGTGAACGTGATTCGATACGTTTTAGCAGTGTGTAGTGCACGGTTCGCTTGGTTTCCGATTGCATTATGGCGACGGCAGTCGCTAGACATTACTGAAGCCATTACCTTATCTAAAGTCCTTCTCGGATTTATTTAGTTTTCCCTCGCCGCAATTTATCGAAAACCGCTCGATAAAGTTGTCAACAGGAATGGATCTGAAGCCAATTTGAGAGAACGCCTGAAAAAACGTGAATAGGTTGGACCTTAGTTCTATTCACTGTATTAGATGGCGGAAAAGATTTTTATTTGTAGCCTTATAAATAATATTAACCAACAAAATAAAGGTAATTCAGTCATCATAACATTAACTAGGTATCTAGTTATACTCTGTATCCACAGCGAATAGGCAGAGAGATCGGCGTATTAAACGTTTTAATTTTTGTATACCTCTTTCGCCTCGTGCACTATCATCAAACTCTTTATACATGCCTTTTGGGCCACGTATGAGTCCTCATGCCTCGTCATTTCCTTCAAATATAAAACCAATGTATTACTTGCATTCAGGCCATACCTATATAAAGTAATTACTTTCATACCCTTCTTTCATCACCCGATTGGATGTCAAACTATGGCAACCTGCCTACTCCTGCTTACACGATGGCTAAAATCATTAATTTCTGTAAAGAGACAAGGACCTGCTTGCATTGTACCAGGGTAGGGACTTTCCAACGCTTTACAACGTTAGTTAGCGCTGTATGGTGCTCCGGTATAGTCGGATGAATTAGAAAAACTTAGACCTGTTGTGACGTGCGCGTAGGATAAATGCTGTCGGGGCAATACGGTGGTACAGGGCCATATCAGGTAAGGTGATATATATACAGACGGGAGCCCTGCTTAGATTTGGACATGACAATGGCAATAAACTGTTGTTAGAATACTCTTAGGTCGATCTAATACTGGCACCGGGGCTTCGCGTCTAGGGCTTCAGCAAGGTCAGTACTACATTTGTATTTGTACAGTTGGAGGAAGAGGATGCGGCATTGAAATAACGCCAAATGATCCTTCATTGATTGAGGCAATTGTTCAGTTTTCAACCAATTACTAGGGAGGTATCATGGTGTCCTATATGTCCGCTACCACCGCTTGTCTTGAGGAAGCGGCCTAGTAGACACTGAAGATGCGCGTAGTCTGGTTGTGACGTAAAAGGGTCCGAGTGGTTAACTCCATCTCCAATACCAAGGGGCATGGTAGCAATACATCGTAGGTCATACGGTGTTTTTCTTCTGATTGGGATTAATCAGAGAGCGGTACACAATGTGTCAACGATCAGAGTGTAGGGAAGCTCATCATTATCGTTGTTGAAGATAACTTTGATTTAACGACGTGCTTAGCTTGCCACCGGAGTAATAAGAAACAGCCTTTGTCGGGTCCTTGTGGCGGTCGTGAGGTTTTAAACAGGTAGTGTGAACGTGTGGCTTATATCTGCCGGTCCAACAGTGCTATATAGTGCGACTCAGAGTGAAGCGAGCATGTTCGTTTGGAGAAACGGAGTGTCTTATCACTGGGTTTCCAGTTTCACACTGCCGACTCAGGTATTCATGAGATATAATATCATGAGCGTGAAGTTAAAAAAATTAAATAAGAAAAACTTATATATACCCTATAATCTTATGACCTCATGACCTATTTTGTTCATGCATATGAATTTTTGAATAACTAACAAACTTTGTAGATTTAACTAGCACAGCAAATGGACTGGCCTTTATACGCTGTGAAGTGGTTGATCCAGTATCGGCACGGAGATAACGATCACTTTCTTGTTAGTAAATAACGCTGTTTTCAACGTAAAATTTATAGTTTCAATTCTGAAAATTCTTTTGGCGACAATCCAAAATATACGTATTTCAAGATACTTTGTCTGTTGTCTTGTTTATGCCATTTATACGACGAAATTACGGAACCGTGAAGGAAATACTAAGCGGATGGTATATGTCGCTTTCTCCGAAATTCTTACCGGCGCCATGCTGGCTTAAAACTCTAGAGACGTTTTCGAAGGAAACATGTCCATAAGAGTATTCAATTTGAAGAAAAGTAATAAAATACACAATTTTAAGTCGTAATTGTAAAGTTTAGTAAATTTTTTATTGTTTCTTTCAAGAAAAAAGAAAATGTAATGTATTTGAATCTCTAATGCTTCAGCTTCTTGTAAACATTTTTTTTTAATTAAAACCACGTTCTCGCAAATCTGTAGCTGTGCTTAGGCAAGTGCAAAACACGGCAATTTTATACATTGAGTCGAATCATAATTTGTAATTGTTAAAGATTTGTAATTGTTAAAATCTCAACCATTCGGGAGAATAAAAGTAAAGTATATATTTATTTTTCTTTTTTTTTCAGCTTCTCGCTGTATTCTGCATGAGGCAGGATAGGCAGAGGAAACCCGGGAACCTAGTGTTAAGACACTCATTTCGCTTCCGTTCCATACTTTCCGCCGAATTTGAGGCATTGTGTGTTTAGTGGCGGAAGTCGACGCCGCGCTTTGCCTTATTACCAGAGCGAATTAATGAAACATCAAACATTTAAATTGAAAATATTAAATATTTCATTTCCTCGACTGGGGATCGAACCCAGAACCTGTCGGTTACAGTCTCACGCTTGTGCCCCCACGCAACGACAGGCTACACGACACGACACGACACATTATTTATTACTCCAGATAGGTACTATTACGCCACGATAGGCCTCAAGTATATAATATATGCTTATATACTGAATTCCTTAAGGAATAAATAGTACCATGAATAATAACACTAATATTCAACAAGGCATATGAGACAACCTTTAATATTATATTCTGCATACTTTTTCTGCTTCCTGTAAGATGTGATAATCCTAAATTAAGATGAGATAATCCTAAATTTAAACTAACTAATGGTGATCTATAATGGTTCTTACAAAGTATAATTGAACTACTAAATATACGAGTATAATATTATATACATATGTATTACGTATACAAATATTACCTTTTTATGTATAGACTATAAAGCACAAATGATATTTTTTTAAAGTAAAAGTCGAAAGAAAGCATTCAAAGGAAGAAAATATTGAATAAATAAAGATATCGACACGTTTTCACGAGCTCTCAATTTATATAAGAATTTCATTCATATCCGGAAAGAGGGAACCGCTTCAGAAGATCTCGACATATGTTGAAAACTTGTAAGCTTTACTTGTTATATTCTTTTTTACTCATTATATGTATCATATAATATGTAATAATATTAAAATTTGCTATGCAGTTAAAACAAGGTATGCACTTAAAGAATTTAATAATGTTTTTTTTAATTCTTAAACATTTTAGAATTTTTTAAGGATTATTTATACTATAAGTGTGAATAATACAATTGAATTACTAAGATTTGAGGCCTGTAGTGGCGCAGGAGCAAGGCAGCGTGTGAATGAATGCGACCGGTCGTGGGTTCGATCTCCACTCAAGGAAATGAAATATTTAATTTATTTTTTTCGCTATGGTAACAAGAACAGAGTGTCTTAATACTAGGTTCCAAAGTTTCCTCTGTCTTCAAGCCAAAGCAAAACTGAAAAAATGCCACGGTGAAAAAAATATATGTGAATATTACTAAGGACATTTATTTTATCGTTATATTCAAAGATCGTTCGAAGCAGTAAGCCCGTTGTCATAAGGTAAGTTAAAATTCAAGTTGAAAAGCGGATTAGGACCGTTAAGTTTGTTGCGAGGCAAAGTTATATTCTCTAAGGCAAAAAAAAAGTATCCGGTGGTGCATATTTTAAACAATTTTATGGCTTTATTTTATATAAAAAAATATTTCATATGCAGATTATAGGTAGGTCGTAGGATGTCTTTTTTATAATGTTCAATTTTCATTCTTACTGAATACTAACAAAAACATTTTAATGCACATATGAATATGCTCCTTGATCTCAAAAAAATAAAAAGGTTTGTCGTATATGTTGTACTTAATTAAATAAATAATTAGGTCACAAAGGTTTAAATTTGGTAAACATTTAAAGTCTCCATGTGCTCCATGAAACACTTTAAGCCAAGGGGAAATCCCTCGCTTATTCTTATAATTTCCTTGAATAGCGAACATTTGATTTAAGTAGCGTCCCAGGGCTAGCAACGACTCCTAAGGGACCGCCCCGACTATTTTCTTTTGTTTTTGTACCAAATTTTTACAATTCCTTTTGCAGAGTATTCTCTAAGAGGTCATCGTAAACGTGATTATTTAAAACAAATTCTGTGATTAGAAGTGACCACTTTTCTCTATGAGTTCGTTCATGAGATAAATGGTAATAATGGAGTCGGTAATTACAGAGATAGTATGCATAAGTTATGCAAATAGGACTAGCAAACTTTAAGCTTTGGAATTCTGAAGATCATTTCACTTATGCTTAGTTTGTGAGTGTGATGATAAACTGAAATAGTAAAGACAAGTAATTGAATGGGCTTTACGTTACTTATTGCCCTATTAATTAAAAATAAATTGTTGTCCGTCGTGACGTGGGACACAAGCGTGCGACTGTAAATGCGTTAGGTTGTGGGTTCAAACCCCACTCGAGGAAATGAAAATATTTTATACTTTATTTCTTCGCTATGGTAAAAAGGCGTCGAATCCATCTCTGAATGCCTCAAATTTTGCGAAAATTTGGGGATCGGAACGAAATATCTATATACTAGGTTCCCAAGGTTCCCCGCTTACCCTGCCTTTGCGAGAAATACAGAGTAAAACTGAAAAAAATAATAATAAGAACTAATAATTAAACTAGCTTCCTAAGAAAATGTTTGTGCTTTTGAGCGTGGAAGTCTAGTCATTTGGAGGAAGTACAGGATGGCGTATACGAGTATTCAGCACAAAGGCTTAACAAGCCAACTTGCACAGATTTGTGCATACAATACTCGGTTGTTATTAATCAAGCGTCAGCAAGTTTATTCGGAGTGTCTATTTACCTTACGATTATGGCGTTGTAAAAGTTAAGAGATTTATTTAAATATCTATGTTTTTTTAACTTATTTATTCTAAATTTTGTATTTTACTCGTTATAAGACAATTATAGAGGCCTGTCGTGACGCAGCGGCACAAGGGTGTGACTGTAACCGACAGGTTGTGTGTATATTTACAAATTTATATGTACGAAATAGCGGGAAGGTTCAAAACGTGCAAAAAAAGAGAAACGAAGTGAAAATAACAATTGTAAAGCAATAAAATTAAATTGTAAAAAAAAAAATGATATATGGTTCATACATATATAATTTTTTTTATACAATTTAATTTTATTGTTACTTTGAACAATTTAATTAAATTAAAGTGAAAAAATAAATTCTATAAAAAAATGATATATGGTACATATATTTCATTTTTTAGTACAATTTTATTTTATTGGTACCTTGTGATTCCGGCTTAGAATGGTACTGATGGTGTCGTTAGAGACGACTAAAGTACCCGGTGCGCAACCACCTTATAGACCGGCAACGCTCCTGTAGCTCCTCTACACGGGGCCGTGTGCGACGGTGATCACTTATCATCAGGTGACCCGTACGCTCGTTTGCCGTGTCTTTCCATAAAAAAAAAAAAGAATATATCAAAGATTCAAGATAGGTAACAGAATAGAGAGTTTTGTTTTTTTTTATTCATTCATTATTATTACACATATTTATATATTATGCTGAGTCCTACAAAACTTTTTATTAAGTTTGACTGTCTCTTATCTGAGTATTTAAATTATTTAAACGTGTAATTTAGATGTAGGGCCTTTTGTAGTGTTAAAGATTTAGTTTAAATGATTGATAATAATTATTGTTTTATTTCATCAACCTTCATTTTAAACCTTTAAAACTAATTCCCGGCGCATGTCCTCAGGTAAATTATTAAGTATATAAGGTTTTCGTTTCTTAAGGGTTCTATCTCCATAATAATGACATACTTCAAGTTTTTGTGTACTTCAAGTTTTCCCGCTGACATTGACCGCATCCATGTTTATTATTGACCAAAGTAAGGGCAAGCTCATGAGTGTTATGTTTGTCGATACTCGTAGCTAAGAAGTATATATGTTTTAAGCTGACTATACTTCCAGTATTCTCAAAATTTTAAGTAACTTAACATTTCTCTTTATTTTTTTAAATTACCAGTAATTTTCAGAAAAATAATTGTAATATTTCAAGCTTATGTTTGAAAAGTAAGGCTTTAACTATCAAGAGTGTAGCCCAATAACGAACCTACATATAAAAATACAGACATTTTAGTGTAGGTAAGAGGTAAATTTTGTTTATATGTGTGTATTCAAAATTTTCCTGAACCGATTTTAAAAATCTTTTCTTAACCTTATATTATAATTTAGGATTACACAGTTTACTAGTCTAGAGATAAACTGACAAACAAGGAGAAACTGCCTAAAATATATCGATCAACTAACGGTCCCGCGCAGTTTGGTCCGCTTGAACTATACAAATATTTATTTAAATATCTTTAAGGGAAATTTATTGATTTTTAAGAATAACAGATAATCAATCTGTACTTTTATACTCTTAACTAGTCATAATTTTATATATATAACAACATATTATTAATCTGCTTCACGCTGAATCCTGCACATGGCATGGTAGGCAGAGGGAACTTGGGAACCTAGTGTTAAGACACTCCATTCCATTTCCGTTGTCCCCTTTCCGCCGAATTTGAGGCATTGCCTGTTGAGTGGCGGAAATTAACGCCGCGTTTGGCCTTGTACCAGAGCGAAGAAATGAAAACATTAAATATTTACATTGAAAATATTAAATTTTTTATTTCCTCAAGTGGGAATCAAACCCACAACCTGTTTTTTGCAGTTAATAACAAAACATATTCAGTATAAAAAATATAATTTTACCATCAGAACAATAAATTACAATTTAACATCAAAGTATTCCAAATACTGTGTTAAAATTATTTTGAGCCTCTCTGCTAGTCTGATATGTGAGCTATATGACTGTAATATTTTTCTAATTATGTGCAGTAGTTTTTGCATGAAAGTGGAACAAACGTCCATTCTCACAAACATTTAAATTTATAACATTACTAGGATTTTCTTTTACAAATATTTTATTATTTAGGGAGAAATACATACTTTTGCACCATTGTAATATATTTGTGATTATATAATAATATAGAAAGATTTAAAAGACTCACCATATAAAACCGAATGTGGTGGAAAAAGATTTTTACTGGGATTTCAATCCCTAAGGTGCAACACATACTTTATTTGTGATTACATGTTGTATTTTTTTGTGGAAAAAAAATATAATTTACTCTGGTGAAAATTTAGTTTACTTCGGTCTCGCGTACGCTTGTACCAACACGGCTGACATGGAGCTTAGCAGCGATGTTTTGGTTTAGCTGAAAAGTGCTGGAGCATTTATGTGTATGAACACCTGTTACTAAATCCAACACACAATTAAGATTGAAAACTCTTGAAATAGGTAGAAAAAATTAACAATGTTCATTTTTTTAAGTTCTACATTATTTATTATTGGTTATATTTTTTACTCTTTTTTTTTGACACTATCGAGGTAATCATTATCAGTATTCAGTTGATGATTTCTCCCTTGGATAAATTATTTTATAGCTTCTCAAATCTCTCTAAATAATTTATATTATAAATAATGTAATAATATGTTGTGTAATAATATATTATTAATAATGTAAAACATATACAGAGATCAGAGAAGCTATATCTGTAGGCGTTAAAGGCGAACGTTTATTAACAGTTTGTGTTCACGCCGATCCAGTTGGAAGCGATAATGTTCTGGTGCCCACATTTATGGTCCGCTGCGTGCCGTTTGTTCAACCACTGGGCTGCTGATTCATTTTGTGACGGCACAGCGCGTAGATATCGACTTATTTGCCGTTTCACTACGTTTGATATTAAGTATTCCATGTCGTTTCCTTTAAAAGACAATATGTACATAATATTAAACAATTGTATGGCCTATCGTGGCGCAGTGGCACAAGCATGTGTCTGTGAACGATAGGCTGTGGGTTCTCGAACCTCATTCGAGGTAATGAAATATTTGATATTTTAAATTTAAATATTTAATGTTTTAATTTCTTCGCTCTGGCAACAAGGCAAAGCGCGGCATTGAGTTCTGCCACTCAACACGCAATGCCTCAAATTCACGAAAGTAAAATGGGAAACGGAACGGAAGTTCAGAAGTTTCCTTTGCCTACCCTGCATGTGCGGGATACAGTGTGAAGTAAAAAAATATATAATATGAAAATTTTCAGAAAAACCAATTAAAATAATATTTAAATTTTATCGCAAATTGAAAATAATGCATAGTTCAGCAAAGAATCGCTTTGATTTGACAATTTTTAAAAATAATAGGTAAGCACAAAAGTTATTTTGCCGACTGAGATTCTTATACCATTTGCTGCGACCGTCTCTCTCGCGAACACTAAATCTTGTTTTTCTTTCTTTTGTCTGCTGAACAAACGGCCTTTAAATCTTAAAAGTTCCGAACTATTTCTTTAATATCGTAAATGTATCTTACTTTACGAGACAAGAAGTGTTGTATCTGGTACGACAATGTTTTTGTCATTGCTATGCATGGAGTGCGACAATTGAGTACAGTAGTTAAAAACTGATTAAAGAAACAAATTAACTCGCAACCGTTGTACATATGTACAATGTAAATACTATTTGAAATAATTATACCGGGGTGACGCAAACATTACCATGGTAGATTGACATCGTCGCGATATTCGAGCGCGCACAAAATGGAAAATTTTAATTGGTATCACATTACTGACATTCTGACAAAGTCTCTTCACATAAACATAAGTAGGTAGCTGAAAAGTGATTCAAAATTGTAATTAGTCAACCGTTAATGTGATCAAGAACTTTAAGAGTTCAATTAAACATAATAGACATTTAAAAGCTTAACTTGAACATGAGTAGTATCTTATAATGTTATATGATAAGAATGATTTGTTGTTATATTTTTTTTCTTATTTTCTTTAGCTTCAGGATTTGACAAGATAATTCGAAGAAAACCAAGGGCACACATATAAACACATCACTTTTATTAAATTTCTTCATTTCATCAATTAATTTTTAATTATGAATGAAAATAACAGAGGCAAGTGGGACTTTTCAAGTAAAGAATATTATAAAATATTTAATAATAAATAGGAGCAGAAAATAACATTTTATATATTTTAAAACCATTTAAATTGGAAAATAATAAATTAAATTATTGATTTTTATAAAAGTACTTGTTCATTATGTCTACGGATTGTCTATTGATTTTTTTAAGAATATTTATTCATTGTCTATGTTCACTATGACTACGGTAGATGTTCAATCGAAAATCAGTAATCTTATTTAAGCATGGATAGGGCGCTCCAAGTAAAATCTATATTCTTATTAATTTTGACACATGTCCATTTTTGATATCAGAGATGTGTTCACCATGCTTCATTCTACATATTAATGCTTCTCTTTTGTGCATAGCTTTAACGGTTTACGCAGCAAACCCGCAGAAGTACTTGAATTCGTTGGATTTTTCGTTTTCGATTATTTTTTAAACTTTTGTATCTTATTGTCTTACCATAATGTAAAAGCGTAGCCTTCCTCGTTAAAATAGGTTATATCCAATAAAATTTTCAATTGCCACTATCTTAGATTAGCGATTTCAAGCAAACAAGCAAACATGCACTTCAATTTTATAGTATTACTATAGGTAATAATATAATTTAGATTTCACACATATACACACGCACAAAATATTTGTATTTTTATTATTGGGATTTTTTGAAAGTAGCCGAAACCAGAAGTAAAACCGGTCACTTTTAAATGTACAGAAGCAAATATTAAAAATATAGTCCTTACATGACTATGTTGCCATCGTTGTCTAGTCTGGCAAAATTTATTAGATCACTGTATCAATTTGATACAGTTCTCCTTGAGAATTGATAACAAACTTTTCATCTTAAGCACTCGGGAAGGATCGTCTTCATATAAATTGATCGATTGAAAGACCTCTTAAAGAACTAGGCACAACCTCTAGAAATGTTGGTGACAAGTATCTAACAAGTACTCTTAATATAACTAACTCCTTGGATCATGTTTGTTAAAGTATTAGTTCAATGTACACTGTACATGTTAGTGGCCAGGTTATGAGTGGGTTTATACTGAAGAAATTTGTAAATCGATAACGTTATTTTTAATTTTATTCTAAAATTTTGATTTACGTCTGTAATATGTAAACTAGTTTTAAAGTTTGTATTTCTTATATATTCTTTTTTTAAATGCAGTAAAGAATATAATTCAATGAAAGTTAGGTTAGTTTAGGTAGGGGTAGGGGTAGGTAGGTTAGTTTAGGTAGGGGTAGGTGTCTAAATTTTTTCTAATCTTCGGAGCACTTCAAAAAATTATTTTTTTCTTCATCTTGTACAGCTCCTTCTTTAATGCGATTTTTATCTCGTCAATCGTAGCGTAGCGTCGTCCTTCCATGGACCTCTTCAGTTTCGGGAAAAAGTAAAAGTCACCAGATTTGGGGAATACGTTGTTTTTGGTCAAAAGTCGCGTACAAGCAACGTCGTTGTGTGAACAGGGGTGTTAATTCTTCAATTTTAATTCTTCCACCCGAGCGTTTTTACTCATTGACCGTTCTTGTACTCGTATGCCCAGAGCAACTTTCAGGTTTTGTAAAATAACGAAGGTCTTACTTGGTTTGAATCTTGAGAACAACATTTCATGAGATGAGAAAGATAAGGAAATTTATAAGAAAAACTACATTGATAGTATTTTTTTCTTTTTTAAAGCTTCATCATGCGCTATCTAGCATATAGCATGGTAGGCAGAGAGCACCCAGTAACCTAGTGTAAGACACTTCATTCTTAATAAGAAACTTCCGTTTCTCACTCTCTGAAGAAGTCTTAGGACTTTGCGTGTTGAGTTACGGAATTATACTCCTCATTTTGCCTTGTTACTTGAACAAGAACAAGAAAATAATAAATGCTTTATTACAACATTGGGACAGATGGGTCCGAACCAGCAACTACCACCTGCAACCTCAAATCATATTGATAGTGCTTAATTCTTTCACTTCAAATAAATTGTAAATAAATTATTAATATTTATAAATACTCATTTACGAAAAGAAATATAATTTAAATAATTAATTTCCGTATTTTACAGTAAAAAATAATAATTGAACAACTATATTTAAGTGAATAGAACTAAAAACAATGAGTAGTTTGCCAAAAACGCTATTCTCATATCTAATTAATGTTAAAATATAGGATGTTAGCGTATTTAGAGCTGTTGTAAATCTGTGAAATAATTTATGACAATACCTAACATATGGAGCCAATTTGCGTTATATGGCATAAACTTAATAAGCATTACCAACAATTAAGTTGATATATAATGTCAATATATGACAAGAAACTACTAATTAGAGTGAAAAACATATAGGTTTTGCACACGAAATATAAGATCTTTTATTAAATATCACTTACCTGTTATCTTAAGTGATTGAGAGTATTTAGTTCATATATATAATAACCAGGTCTGGATTTATCTGGATCATCGAAATAAAATTGTATCTTTTATTGAGATAGCCCTCCGAGTTAAAAAAAAAAAAGTAATAACTTGTTTTTTTTTACAACAAAACTTTGCGAATTAACCACTAAAAACACCTCATTTGTTATGTCACCAGTTGTTGAGAATGCTCCTCTGAGAGCCATGCCCTGTATTAATGTTTCAAGTGACTGGTAGTATCGTAATCATCCTTAAAGCAACTGAGGTTTCTTAGGTAGAGCAAGAGAACTATACACCAAAACACCGTGGCTCAGTATAAGACTCAGGTTCGGTCTCATATGGGGAACTATTTCATCTCTCGGCTGAAAAAGTACATCATTTGAAGTACTGGAATTGACCACAGTATTACCTCGAAGCATTTGATCGCATATAACGTAAAGACGGTTGATTATTGGGCATCTACTAATCAGTGACAGAAGTGGTACTGATTATCCGTAGAAACGTCTTCCCATTATGCGTTCTCTACAACATTTATCATGAAGAATGTTCTGGAAGACTATCTGTAACAGTGTCTGTTGCCGATTTTTCTGATACAATTTCATAATAACTGGATTCATGACACATCAGTATTGTAAAACTACTAAAGAACTATCTTACACGCGCCACAAAACTATAGAATGGCCTAACTGTATATGGCTAGCAATAGAACGACCTAAATGCGGCAGTATATTCAAATAAAATTCAAACATAGGATCTTCATTTAAGAATTTTGACCTTATTTTATATTTTTGCTTGTTGTATTGAGCGTATTTTTTATTTACTGTTGATCTGGTTAGTTACAGATAGCTACTTAG
This sequence comes from Eueides isabella, assembly GCA_019049475.1. Taxonomy (NCBI): domain Eukaryota; kingdom Metazoa; phylum Arthropoda; class Insecta; order Lepidoptera; family Nymphalidae; genus Eueides; species Eueides isabella. Next base: position 32,178 of record JAEIOK010000053.1, on the reverse strand, counting down.
TAAAAAAAGATTCAATACGATGAACATTAATCAAACTGTCCTAAAATATAATAAAGCCATGTTTCAGGAGGAGCGATTATTCATTTTCTTATATTTAAATAACGTAAACATAACAGTTTTTTCTGTAGTACAATGTTTTATGTCGACCTATTTAAGTATAATTTAAAGTATGGATTAAATTTTACAAAAATCACACTGTGTAATGGATTTATTTTGATATATATAGACTGTAGGCTGATCGCAATCACTTGGAAGTCTATTTTTATGACCTGTACCGGATGCGTCATAAAGTGTAGCATAAAATCAGTAAGCCTTGGAGGACGGAATATAAACGTAAACAACACTTATATTGGATACTTACATGCATTGGGTGAAATATACGGTTATCATATCGGTGAATTAGCTATTTATACTAACACAAATGTCGCTTAGGGAAACTATATGTTCAAATATGACATAAAACTACAATTTTATTGTATTCTATTTTATTACTAAACATATTATTTCTTATTTTTTTTAACATGATGCAAAGATACTACAGTCTACTTTTTAGTTACATTGCGTGTGGAATGACAAAACTAAATAAAAAAAGGAAAAGGCTAGTATAGACCACTTTTTTCACAAAGTATTTACACGACGACTCTACTAAGACAGTTTATACGTCGGCGAATCGCTTTGGATAACTTAACTATTGGACGAAAAGGTACGTTTTTGGTGTATTTTTTGGTAACCAATATAACTGGGGAGGTTTAGCACTGCTAGGCACAGGGGGCTAAGCTAATGGCAAAATAGGCACTTAATAAATAGTAAACTCTAGCATTCCAATAGTTTATAAGTAAGTTTATAAGTGTAGTAGTTCATAAGTAATAAGTTATCTTAATGGAGAATCTTAAAGTCAGTTCACACGGTTGTTCACGCTCATCACTTAGGGGACGAGTTTCAACAGATTAAAAATATCCTTCATGTGAAGAAATTGAAAGCTACTCGTCAGTGTTGTCAGAAGACCCACGATAAAACTACCCACGATATAGAGAAAGGAACTTCTACTATATGTAAAGAAAGTTAACTTTTTGGCGTGTGATTCCGTCTTAGAATAGGATCACCCTGGTACTGATGGTATCGTTAGAGGTGACTAAAGTACGTGTGGAAGAGTCACGTTGTCAGCAATGATAACACACATGGGCCGACTCGACCGGATCATTACCACCCCCGGCATTTAAAACTGACGTTAAGTAGTGGCTTTAGCCACTGCGTTTTGCAATGGTTGATACCGGGCCCCGGTACCCATCCACAGCAACGCTCCTGTAGCTCCTCTGCAATTTCATGGGGTCGTAGGCGACGGTGATCACTTACCATCGGGTGACCCGTAAGCTCGTTTGCCTTGTCTTGTCCATAAAAAAATACAGATAGGATTGGTAACATCATAAGAAGAGCTTCTAAAAAACTATATTCGGGCTAACAAGAAAATGTGGCAATTCTTGAGGCCACTGAAAAATAATATTCGTCAGCAGATGTCTATACCGCAGTCACAATACATACATTGATCAAACAAAGAGAAGCAACGGTGTTTGACTGAAAGAACACATCTATTATCACAACAATGGACATTTATGAAATCAATTGTGTAATTGTGTGTGAGCATATAGCGGGTAAATTATTACATTAGGTTTGATAAACTTCCTATGCTCGATAGGCAAAACCGATATATTATAATGATCCGGGAGGCTATGAAGCTACTGAAATCAAAATTCTGATTTCAATAGAAAAGACGATTGACAACTTTTTACAACTTGAGTCCCAGGTGGTAGAAACATAAAACCTTTGAAGTCCAATTCACCACAAAAGAGGACAAAATACACTCATTTTACAAGAACCTAGGGAGAGCGAGGCAATTAAGCAATCAGACAGACATACGGATGCTACATTAGTCTAGCCGAGACCATGGATTATAGGAAAATGTTCCAAACGTTGGGTTTACAAAAGTGTATAATATTAAATATTCAAGATAAATATGGTTAAAAGAATTTAATTTAAATTGTATAATAATCAAAGATCTTTCTATAGAAGTGAATACTATATAAATAAATATGTATAAATAGCGCCTATCATAGGCGCTATTTATACATTTTCACACTCCTTCAAACTATCCTGTTATACCAAAGTACCTCAAATCCTCTGTTCCCATAATAACAACTTCCTTGGAATCCTAGCGCCGCACGATGTGCTGTGGCGACTTTTTTTACTGTAAGAACAGTAAAACTCTGGTATGAGCTGTCACTGGAAATGAGACGATCCCAATTAGTTGGTATATTTAAACGCCGGCTTAAGCAATTTGTGTGTACGTATGTATCCTCGCTCTCTCTATATGTATATACAAATTTATGCATATTTGTATTTATTGTGTTACATAGTAAGTATATATAAAAATGTAGTTAGATTAATTATTTCAATAAATATCATGTTTATTTTACATATTTTATAATAAGTAATATTGTATTAATTATATAATATACACTTGTTGACTATTACTTTTTGCACCTTTCGTCCATCTTTTACAAAATAATTCCTTCAAAATGGTTTAAATAAAATAAATAATTATTAATAACATTTTTCTCCAACAATTTCTAAACCACATCAAGATTGTGACAAACAGACTGATATATTTCCCGCGCTACGATCATTCACCATGTTTATAATATTTCAGTGACAACTATTCATATTTTATCTGAACCAGAACTACTATTTTTTTTTTAATACCACTATCTCGTTTGAAAGGATCAAAGTATATGAACGAACTAGTCTGTATAAATATATCTCGGGAAATAAATATTTCATCTGGATTGACAAAGAAAACAAAATAAATATATACAAATATTTTATAAATACCAAAACAAACATAGTTGGTACCTGTGTTTCTAAATAAGACCGAAATAATGACCGAGCAGTTTAACTTATTTCGCATACTCGAACCTACATACACAGATGTCTGATAATGCACAAGTATTTGTTCTGTTACAATCGATGTTGTAGTTTCGAACTACAACGTTACGGCAAATCGCTGGTTTAGTTAGTTCTACTTTAAACGTTCTGTTCTACAACAACTTATTTGGTGTAACGTACGCAAACTTCAAAGGCTATTTTTGAAATTATTTGACTACTAGTGGCGCCCACGCTTGCTTCTATCTCTATTCCTTCTTTCCTTTTCTTTATTTTTTTTTTTTACGCAGTATCCCGCACATGGCAATGGGAGCTTGGGATCCTAGTATTCCGATCCTCCATTCCTATTAAGACACTTTTCCTTCCCCACTCCGAGACATTGTATATTGAGTGGCGGAATTTAATATTGCGCTTTGCTATGCTACTAAACGAGTAATAAAATCATTATAAATTTCATTTCTTAGTGTGGGGAATAAACTCACAACCTACTCCTCTATAGCCGCACGCTCGTATCGTAGCAGGAGAAGTGCTACGATAGGCCTTAAATAATTTTCTTGTTTATTGTTTTATAAGAAAATAACTGTTCCCACAGGCAGTTTACAAAAGCTCTATTCTTCAAGTGACCGCAGACCTGAATATTTGATGTTAATTTGAGTTATTACCTCCACTCGATTTCAAGACAAGCGATTTTGATAGATGTATAGATGGACACTAAAATGATCTTAATAAGGATATCGTTTTTATAAAGTAATATTTTTTTTTAGCAAAAAATGAAGTGAACAAGCTTGCGCTTAAATTAATTGATTTTCTATGGGGATTATTTCTACTACGGGTATATCTGCTCGCCATATATACCCTACCACTTGGTTATTGATATTGACAGCAATTCTTAATGTTTCGTTAGTTCTTTGCTGTAATAATATGATATTGAGATATCCGTGAGGACAAAACACTAAAATTACCTATCTGTCTAGGCTTGTCGTTGCGGGGGGGCACAAGCGTGTGACTGTAAACGAGAAAAGCTGTGGGTTCCACTGGAGGGAATTTAATATTTAATATTTTCAATTTATATATTTAATGTCTCAATTCATCGCTCTGGTAACAAGGCAAAGCGCGGCGTTGAGCTTCGCCACTCAACACGCAATACCTTAATTTTGGCGGAAAGCGGGGAATGGAATGGAATGTCTTAACACTAGGTTCCCAAGTTCCCTCTGCCTACCCTGCCATGCCTGCCGGGATACTGTGTGAAGCTGAGTATCTGGGTTTATTCAAAAGAAATCAATTTCAAATTATTTTTGAAACTTATTATATAATTTCTGTTGATAACTGATAATGCGATGTTGTCATTAAATAAATAAGAAATAAGGTTAAGCTTGTTACGTTATATTTTACGTGATTTATGGAATGAGCAAATACGATAGCTAGCTATCAGTAGTGGCCGCATATTGTGATCATATTAGCTAAGGCATTTTGTGTAGGCTGAGGCTCAGATAAAGTCACCGCTCGAATCGCCTTGTAGGTACCTACATCAATCACTCTGACACGACGCTAGGTTGTTCGCCTAAATGGATTATAGGAAGTCACAGCCCCACCCGTGAGAGGTGAGTCTCAGATTTGCCTCGCGTCACCTATATGTACACGTTATTTGGCAAAGTGATGCGGTGATAACGTAGGACCTTTTGCGAAAATTGTGTATTGTCGATGGATGACGGTAAGCGGGTAATGATGCGAGTTGTTTTCTTTGGACCCACCCATGTATTATAATATAATAAATATAAAAATGGTATTTTACTTCTTCGTTGATTATTATTTTATAAGCAAAAATATTTTTTAAGATTTTTTACATGTGTCAAAATAATTAGTAATACAGTTTATATGCCATCACAGTTCAGATAAATTAGTCAAGCTTGTCATAATCTCATACCATTGCACATTAACAGTGTATTACAGTAACTTTACCACATACCTACATGGATATGTAAGATTAATATACAACTCGTATTGTATGCGGGACAATGGATTATAAACTAACCATAAGCGCCTAAGTTGCGTCATGAAATGTCATGAAAGTGCCCATACGAAAGTGGTAAAAACGAATATATTTGGCGAATTTTTGTTATACATACATATAATTATGTATAATTTTTGTTATACATATATAATATGTACATTTGTGGCGTAAATTACGTGTTCAGATATTCAAATGAAAATATTTGTGTATTTTGAATGTATATTTTGGTTTATTTAAACATATATTTCATGATTGTAGTTTATGGCAACTACAATCATTAAATGTATACGGATTTCTCGGTGATTTCGATTGACATTTGACCATTTTTTTATAATATTAACACCTTAGGTAACATTTATATAAAATTATATTAATACAGTATAAATATTATTTAAATTATCTTAAGATGCTGATAAAAGATTAACTCAATAAAATATATTAAGTATAAAAATACTAAATATAATACACAAAAAAACTAAAAACAAAACAATGTAATATAACGTAATAAATAATAATATTTTTTATAATAAACTTAAAAAACAAAACAGAGAAAACATAATTTAAAATGTCTTTCATTATAAAAGTCTTTTATAATATCATTTTGTAAGATATATTAATATGTATCGCGATCTTGACAGAAAGTTGGGCAAAGTGCTAAAGTTTAAACGTTAGTGTTTGAGTTTTGAGGGAACAACTATCTTGAAACTGACTAATGGTTTAACAAGAAAGTTCGTTGTATAAAAATGCCCCGTAAAACTCTTTCTTATCAAGTTACAGCAATGGAACAAAATATTTTGACAACAATTGTAACGTTTAAATATTTTAGTCTTTAATATAGTATGATATTATTAATATTAAACAAGCAAGCAAGTTCGAGTCAAACTCACCCACCACCCACGGTTACGTACCATTTTCAGGATTGGACGTGTACAACTTATAAAATTTGATTAACTTAACCATTTGTGGGCGTATGAACTTATTTTGAATCAAATAAATTACAATTATAAGTTTGTAATGGCTTATTTCTGTTATATACATATAAATATAGGTACATTTCTCAATTTTTTACCTTTATTTATACTGCAAGTTTCCATTTCTTGCCAAATTGGCAAGAAATCATTGTATTCAAGCCAATCTAAAGATGTATTTATGCATTATTTTTTTAATTTTGTATGAAATAGGACGCTTAATCACCTATAACATATACATTCGATTCGGTTTAAAATTTGGTTAGAAATGAAAATTTAATCTATTTTGCTCTCTATTGAAATCATGAAACTAGTGCGTAGCCCTCCGTGGTCGAGTTCTACTTACACTTGACTAGTTTTTTCATATATGGAAAACCTTATTTATGGAACAATTTTTAACATTTGCTATAATTACTTCAATATAAACGTTCGTCGATATCTAGAACACTTAAATATTTGAAATTTGTAGATCAAAGGCATGTTTGCTCTCCAAACAAGCGCAAATTACGAGCAAAGTGATAGATGAAAAATTATTCGGGGAAGAATTTTTCAAAAGATCCAATTAACTCCGAGTACTCGAAAGGGTTTGTGGGAATAGAAGGAGCAGTGACTAACGAATTTCGTTGATGCTTAAAAGCGTTCGAATTTTCGAAGCTATAGCCAAAGGAATAAATTATGGCCAACCTCAGTTTACGGTTTTGCTGAGCCACCATCTTACTAAACATTTTTAAAATATAAATGTTCTGAGCTTAAACCTCATATGCCCGAGGTTTTGTTGTAGTAACACATTTTTGAAAAGATTTTTTTTAATAATGATTATATATCTATTCATTTTTGTTTACACGTTCTTCAAAATATTTTTAAATACACACTAGATCCAGCCCTACTATATAAAAAAAAAGATAAGGACAACGTTTTTGTTTTTAAGAAAAGCATGTAGATGCATAAAGTATCTACAGCTGCGGGCGAGAAAAGCGAACACAAATTGTGTCCCTACATTTCTAAAAGCACTGTCGCGAACGCTCAGCAAAGTTTCTAGATATTTATCAAATCGTCCTCTCTGTTTCGCCCAAAGCGGAGCCTCGTATCTATCATCTTATTTCAACAAACATACCCATGGGCCACAATGAAATTTTTGCAACGTCTGTTCCTTTATTTTCGTCTAAAAATATAAGTATTTTTGAAGATTCATTCCCAGAATTTTATTATACCCAATATGGTTTACCTCAAAACATATGAAAAATTACAAGAGTCAATAAAGAATTTCATATGGATTCCTTTCACAGATATGTTTTTAATTTTTGTCACATAAATTACTTTCATGTTATTATACGAATCATGTTGTTTCATGTTTTAAAAGCATTTCATTGTTCGAAGCGTGCAACATAGTTACGTAGAGAAAATGGGATGGTGCATTTTCCTTCCTGAGCCTTGGGCTGCGAAATGGAATGACTAAGGCTTTTAATTTCCATATTGTTTTAAGTAGAATTACTCGAGATGTTCGTGTAATCTAGTATATATGTATATATATAATCATGTTAAACATTAATTTACAATTGTACTTGGTACTGACCTTCCAATATTAAATAGTAAACAATCATCACATCAATTCAATTTATACAACTAGTAAGGACAGTATCTGTCTGTCTGTCTGCAAATGCGGTCGTAGGTTCGATCTCGACTCAAAGGAAGTGTTTTTTTTTTCATGCTTTTATTATACATCAATGTGGGTGGCATTGAGTTCCGTATAATCCGTAATCATTTGTAAATAAAAACAGTATAACAGTAATATATTACTTTATAATCATTATTCCTTATTATCTATTAATATCTTTGTCTTGTTTTATGCCTACTGAGTTTCTAAATGACGTAGTTTCACTATAGTAATAAAATGTTGTTACTGTGCACTGTAGTAATAAAATTAAAACTGAATACAAATTCCAGCGACAATTTTGTTAATTAAGTTAGCCTAGGTTAAGTTTGAGCTTTGGCACTAATTTGACTACTTGGTGATGAACAAATACATATATGTTTAATAAAGATGATCAAACTGCAGAGTTGTTGCAAAGAAAACTCCAGTCTAGACCAATAACGACGAAATTTATCGAAATATATTACGAGTATTCAATTCATTTTACACTTCTGATATGAATATCAAATGGTCTACCCGATTTCAAATCTACGTCAAATATGTATCAGACGCGTAACACGTTTTGTATGAGATGAGATGAGAAAACTACGGTTATATTGGAAAAAGTATTCACAATAGAACTCATATGAGGACACATTGTCTGGAGCGGAACTAATTAGTGGTTTTATTATTAGACTTGCTTGGTTTAGTTACGAGTGAAGTTATGAACATAAAATAAGTAAATAGCAACTTTAGGGCGTCGTAACAATGAAAATGTCACTTTATGAAATGGGCTGCTGTTGATTAATGGAGTTAGAGTGGTAGGCGTTACACTGGTCGGCCTTCTTCCTCGTTTATTCATTCGGTATCCCACGTCAGAATGAAACAATGTCATAAATAATAATCTAGAATATTTTACAGCGTATGTGTTGCGATAAAAACTCTGAATGCCATTTTGCTTTTATAGCTGTGTCTAGAGGCACCATGAGGATATCATTACTATTTCTGTACTGAAATGCAGGCTTGATACGGTAAATATTTTCTAGCAAATGGCATTATCTATGGATTTAATTTATGCCAGTTCTTGTGAGCTTTAAATGTTGCATTTATCGTTCCGATAATTTTATTTATTGGACATATAAATGAAGTATTTTTATTTATTGTAATCCTGTGGTATGTAATTATAACTTTATATTTTTTTTATATTTATAATATTAATAACTTGTAGTTTATTTTAGTGGCGTGTAAATTTTACAGATTAAAAATTATAAGAAACCGTAAAAACACAAAAAATATATAAATATTAAATCCGAGTAAATACAGTTTTTCAGTCCAAAGGATTTTTTTAGATCTTAATTTATATTATATTTGTTTTTAAGCTTTACGCTCGTAACTAAGGAATATGCGCCGTGACGGCCTTATATCGTTAATTTAGTTTGATTATTGTTTCCACTTACGACGAATTATCAATTGCAGATTTTTTATCACATAATAGCGTATAACCCATTCCTTTATTAATACTATTATTAAGATTTATTGTAATTAAGTATGTTTTTTTCTGTTTAGCATTTTTTAGCTTTACGTTGTATCCGGCATATATCAGGTAAGGCAGAGAAAACTTGGGACCCTAGTGTTAAGAAATCCATCCAATCCAATATTTCACTATTAATCCGTTCCAAATTCGCAACTATACAAAAAAATCTTCAAATAAAGGCGCATGGTTTAGGAGTTTTAAAGATAATAACATCTACTTTGTTGTGTCTGTCTGATCGATAGGCATTTAAATATATCGTCCCCTTCTCGCTTTCCCCGGTCGGATTCCGAAAATGAATAAGCAAAGCCATATTTTCTCACTTCTTATTAACATTTTCATTCTATTATTTTTGTTAGAATGACGGTAATGATAATTATGATATACCTTTTAAAAATTATTGTATTGATGCCTTTAACTGCATACCCATATTAAAATTACCCCTAATGATGTAAAACCCTTCAGCGTTTCTGGAAATATAAGATATTAAATAAAATAACATAATTACATACACCCATAAGAACATGCAGTCATTAAAGTACAAATAAATGTGTATGTACTCGTACATACAAGATAACACGAAAAACATAACATTTCCCTTGTAGTCGAGTAGAAATAAAAAAGCACACGTTTTATTGTGAACCTCCCAAAGTTAATACATATAGTATCTATATATTATAACTATATATTTAAGGAAATAAACATACCAGCAATTTGGGACCTTCTCTTCGTAATATACGGATCACCATCACTATAAACGTACTTAATGGCCTATAAAATTGATTAAAATATATCAACATTTTGAATTAAAGATGTTATTTCATTGTCATGTCATTTTAAGATACAATTGTAATGTAACGTATATAAATAATACAACGTTAACTAAAAAAAATACTTTACGTATATATTAATCTCAAAGATTAATCTAAATATTTACTTATTGGAAGCACAAGATAAAACAGGAACAATAAACGTCATGCGATTTGATAACAACACGATAGACAGCTTATGAAACGTCAGTGCTGATAAATGGCGCGAGCGGCTGTAGTTTATTCATTGCTCCTGCTGAACTCATTACAAAACCCTAAGGAACCTCGAACAACCGCTAGCTGCTAAGCTTTTAGTTTGTATGGTGTTATTTACTCAAAACATATTTTTTTTTTAACAGAATTTAAATTTTTATACGAATTTGGAAAAATATAATAAAACCTCTTCTGGTGGTTGGACAAGGATCCAGGTCATTGTTGTCTAGTGATTAATAATTAAAATATTAATTTCTTTACGTATTAATGCCTACCATGCTTTTTGCATTCCGTTCTTGACAGCAGCAGCTACTACGAACCTCATGAGCGCCATTTTTGACATTGAGGCCTGTCGTAACGCAGTGGCATAAGCGTGTGACTGTAACCGGCAGGTTCTGGGTTCGATCCCCACTCGAGAAAATGAAATATTTAATATTTTCAATTGAAATATTTAATGTTTCATTTCTTCGCTGTGGTACAAGGCAAGACGTGGCCTTGAGTTCCGCCATTCAATACGCAGTGCCTCGAATTCAAAGTGGGGAATTGAAGTGGAACGGAGTGTCTTAACACTAGGTTCCCAAGTTCCCTCTGCCTACCCTGCCATGTGCGGGATACAGCGTGAAGCTGAGTAACAATTTTAATTAGCATATACTAACCAAAAATTAAAATAGCTAAAATTAAACTGCTAATTTGGATTAATAAAAAAATCACAAGTTAGCCGGGGCTCATATGAAGACTGTAAATTGCAGGTTGTTGGTTTCGTCTCCCTGGGGAAAATAAAGTATTAAATATTTTCATTTTTTTTAACAAGCCAAATCGCGGCGTTGAGTTTAGGCGTTATTGCATAATGGAGTGTCTTAACACTAGGTTCCCTCTGCCTACCTTGCCAAATGCAGGATAGACTTAATCTTTAGTAAGAGTATTATTTTGTGTTCTATACCACAAACGAAAAACAAAACCCTTTACTCATTTTACTGTTTGTCTGTCCTTTTGCATAATATGTTTGGTCTTGACCATCTTGGTCAAACATATCATGCAAAAGGCCCAGAGAAATTTGCTTCTAAGACAACATAATTAAAAGATAAAGGCATTTATGCACTTTTTGTAGAATTTTGTATGAAATTATAATATATACCTGAGGCCTGTCGTGGCGCAGCGGCACAAGCGTGTGACTGTAACCGACAGGTTCTGGGTTCGATCCCCAGTCGAGGAAATGAAATATTTAATATTTTCAATTTAAATATTTAATGTTTCATTTCTTCGCTATGGTAATAAGGCAAAGCGCGGCGTTGAGTTCCGCCACTCAACACGCAATGCCTCAAATTCGGCGGAAAGTGGGGAACGGAAGTGGAACGGAGTGTCTTAACACTAGGTTCCCGGGTTCCCTCTGCCTACCCTGCATCGTGCGGGATATAGCGTGAAGTTAAGAAAGAAAGAAATTATAATACCTGTAGGAATATCCTGTGTACCTACAATTATGAAATTTGATACAAAGTGAAATGATGATGATGGTAAGAAGCTGTTCTTTAGATGTTGCCAATCGTGTATGAAACCCCTTTCGCATTTGGTAAAAGTATGCTGTTGTATTAAAAGATTTGAGGTGTAGGAATATACATACATACATACATACATACATACATACATATCTTCACGCTATATCCCTAGCGGGGTAGGCAGAGAGAATGGAGCGCCAAACGCTACGGTCTCGGCATACCTCTTTCGCCTCGTCCACTGTCATCAGCCTCTACATGCCACCCGTCCTTATGATTTTTACGTGACCTTCCTCGCCAAACGCTACGGTCTCGGCATACCTCTCTCGCCTCGTCCACTGTCATCAGCCTCTACATGCCACCCGTCCTTATGATTTTTACGTGACCTTCCTCGCCAAACGCTACGGTCTCGGCATACCTCTTTCACCTCGTCCACTGTCATCAGCCTCTACATGCCACCCGTCCTTATGATTTTTACGTGACCTTCCTCCAGTATCATCGATACTGTGTTTTCGAAGGTCAACCGAGGTCTCCCCCTCCCTCTCTTACCACTCACTTTTTCTTCATAAATCTTTCTTATCATTCTTTCTTCACTCATTCGTGCCCAAACCACCGGAGCACGTTCTTCTTTATTCTCACTGTGACATCCACGCTAGTACCTACCATTCTGTATATCTCTTCATTGGGTATGCGATCAGCTAAACTGAATCCGCATATCCGACGAAGAGATCGCATCTCTACAGTATTCATCTTTCTTACATTCTTTTTCTGTAATACCCACGTTTCGCTGCCGTATAGCAGTGTCGGTACCAACACTGCATTGTGTACGGCCAAACGCGCAGCTATGCTGACGTTTCGCCGTCTCAACAATGTAGCTAAGGCCCCGTTAACTCTGTTACCGGCAGCAATACGCCTTTCCACATCCATTTCGTATCTTTCGTCTCTGCTAATATGCATACTTTCCAGACTTACAGGTGTAGGAATATATAAATATAATCCGTACGTATAATCTTAAAAGTCTCGTCTAAGTACTGGTTATATATCTTAAGTAGATATGGTGCAGCGTTATGAGCCATCTCCTGGAAGTTGTCCATGTACTCGTATATATTTATTATTACCAGAAATAAAGGCGTATCCATAGCAAGGCGATCTATTCATAAATAAAATTCTTGATTAAGATATTTTATCGACATGTTATCATATAGCATCTGCTTGGTAATTCTGATGACAATTATACAGGCGAAGAGCGACTAGATATCAAAATCAACCATAGTTCCATTGTAAACTAGCTTAAAGTCTTTCATTTCATAAATGGTAAGAATCCCTGGCATAAAATGTTGTGTGACCTGTCAACCAGTTTTAACGTCGGTTTTAGTACGACGATTAATTGTATATATTATTGGCTAACTATTGGACGAATAGGTATATTTTTTATGTGTATTTTTGGTAACCTATGCAAATTAAGCGGTTTTATACAACTAAGGACGAGAGATATAATGTCAAAATGTAATGTTATTCTGTGTTTTTTTAATTAAATTGGATGTCTGGAAGTATTTTTTGTACGGCCTTTTTCAACAATTTCATGTCCTTTTTAATACGATAACATTCTTTGAATATTATATTTGTAGTTTATTTCAGATGAAATGAGTGCATACGCTCGCAAATTTAAATTTATTATCTTTATTCCCTTAATTAAACCAAACCATCAATAAACTTATAGCATATTTTCCGCAGACTTACGGTTATGAAAAGTGAACTTGCAGGACAAACAAGGGAAAAAAATCCAAAAAACAGTTAATATGTTTTACTTGTAATATAAATATGGATAAAAACTATTACAAATTTATACTTGTATGTTATACATTATACAAATTGAAAACTTAAATTTGTCACCAATTGTTTTTTTATTTGTTTACTAGAGTACGTGTATAACAAACGTTAGCGATATTTCAGCGATATGCTGATATATCATTATAGCTAAACTAAATTACGTAACACATGGTCTAGAGCTACCGTGAATTAAAATAAATAACATTTGAATTGGCCGGCTTGACAGTTACGATGCCACAACATGTGCTCACAGACATACATAAGTAGGCTTAAAATTTGAAATTCCCCTTCTGCGTAGAGGTTGAGCATCAAGAACTACGAGTATATCTTAAAATTTGCATATTTATACGACGCATTATATTTTTATTATATAGCTCTATATTTATTGTTATTAAGAAAAAATATATTTATGCCAATAGGAACAATACATTTTCTCATGAATGATTTAGACGAATGCTAACGACATTTTGTTCAAAAACAATACATGATAAATGAAAAATAAATATAACACGCCAGTTCAATTTCGATGGAAATATAACAATAATGCGTGGCACGAAATTAAAAACGTTCAGTAAATATTTTCTGGGGTTGCTTTGAATGAAATTGTATTCCAATATGGCGGATGGGGCATTGAGAGATGTTTAAATAGGCTGCTAATCCCACCAATATTGAAATATCTGCGACAATATTCAGGCGGGACGCGGTGATCCGCTTTTATTAAAACACCGTTTTACATGCGAAAGTAGAAAAAACGAAGGTACGCCACTATTACGTGCTCACTATCGTCTCTGCGTATTAACTGAGCAACAATAGGTATTACTTTTTTACGTTTTCAAGAGCGAGCTAAACCAAGGTGTTTTAATGGAAATTCTAAGTATAAATGATATGAAGATTTCGTTTACTTCTTATATAATATCTTTCTTTGTTATTAGCAAGTTTTTAATTCGAAGAATATTTGTAGTATAATGATATACATATAATTCAAGAAACTAACAGAATAAATAAAACTAGTTGATGAAAACAAATTATACACACGTAAACCATTCGCACAACCTGTAGCTTATAGTTTCTAAAGCAATTTTTTTTTTCTTTAAAAATATTTCCATAGAATGGATCAATTTTTAGAAGAAAAACATTTTTAAATGATCACAACTACGGTAGGAGTAATTACATGAAAGTATACATATAGCTAACTGGGCGAGGTGAGAAAATATAAACTTCTACCTAGTAATACGCAAATTGGCGTGTGTAACATAAAAGCAGCAAGATAGTGGCATCCGACAGAGCAAAATGAAATGTGATTTGTAATATGAGAAAATATTTTACCTAATTTAAGCTTTCTTTTTACGTGCTTCATATATTTTTGCTATAACGTATAAATATGTTTAATATTTACAAATTACATTGTATGTAGTAGTATTATTTCTTATTATTTTTTATCTCAAGGCAAAATTTACGATTATAACACTGTACGTCATTGATATTTACTACCCCAGCCGTAATTGCGGCTTTGATCCCGACTTTAGCAAATTTATTATATTTCTATCATTTTCATATATGGCCAAGTAAAACAAAGTATAACGTTGAGAATTGCAATGTCTTTTAAAAGGACAGAATAGTAAATAAAGAAAGTGCTTTTTTGCTTAGTGAAAGTGTTCAAAATTTCTCTGCCTATCCCGATGTATGTCAGTAACGCGTGAAACTACAAATAAAACGAATGACTAATAATTTTCTCATCTATGACTGTAAATCTACGTAGTTATAAATAAGAACTTAGGTTTAAGACGCTACTAAATGTTACTTAGGGTGAATACATAATTTTTCCAGAAAGACAGGAATGATTCCTTTTATGTTTCCATGTAACAAGTATTAATGGTCCAAGCGGACCACCTTCCACGGTCTCTGTCATTTGCGAGCAATTAGGACCCTCCGTTCATAAATTGCGTAAGAATATGATTAATATCATTTTTTATTGTGATCAAAGACTATTTAAAGCTTACTTACTAAATAATAAAGTAAAATCTTATTTTATTTTGTTTTATTTTTCAGCTTCACTAGGCAGATGGAACCTTGGAAACTAGAGTTAAGACACTACGTTTTATTCCCCACCCGTCGAAAATGAGGTATTCCGTGTTGAGCGGCGGAACTTAACGCCTCGCATGGCCTTGTTACCAGAGCGAAGACATAAAAATTTGAAACGTTTCATTTGAAAATATGCAATAAATATAAAATCTTAATTGTTTATGAATATACCTCATGGAAGCACATTTATATGTTTACTATATATTTTTATATGAAAAATATGTTATACTTTTAAGTGTTTATTGTTAATAAAAATATTAAATCATGCATTTGGCAAATCATAAAATTGTATATAAATTAATTTATATTCCAGAATACTTATATTTAATATTCCAACCTTTTCATACGGAAAATTCTATTAGGATTTATCACATCAAAGCGTAAGGGAAAACTTCGATGCAGAATCGAATTTACAACGAATTTTTAGTGGATGCGCGTTTCTCCTTACCAATCCGTTTTGGAACAGCGTACAAAGCTGGCTAGAAATACTAAATGAAAAATACAACCAACGGCTTATTCTAAGTTCACAAATAAGCTTCGTTGAAGGAAGATATGAAAGAAAATAGAACTAACTTTACTCCGCTTTCTATTATTATTTTTCTTAGTACATTATATATTATATGACATATTAATAAGTTTATTTGATAATATTACTGAGACCAACATGGTACAGTGGCACTTAGTATGAAATGTGTAGAAAAAAATCAGTGGAATCTAAAGAAAGGAGTGTTTTAACACTATTTTACGTTTATTATATATTTTACGTTTAGTATATTTTAGTTTATTTAACGTTTAACGGATAAGTACACCGTTAGCTATATTGAGTGATGATAACTTTGTATTTGAAAGGCTAAATAGATTATTTAGAATTCTACAACAATGTTATCCGTTATTCATTAGATTGTGCTGCTTGCAAATTAAGTTGGCACTGTCCCAGAAATTGATATTTTCAATCTCCTATATAATAAGGGCGGCTGTGTAGAATCCGTTAAAACAATAGAACGACGTCTTTTAGATTCGTATAGATGCGGAGACGCTATTATTATATAAAATTTAAAAGCATATTATATTTGATGTGACGAAAAGCCTTAAATTTTTGAAATTTGACTACAACTCATTTAATTTTATAAGTAAGTTACTATAGTTTTGAAAGTGTAGTTTTCTACTACAATGAATATATTTTTTATATTCAAAATAAAACTTCATTTGACGTATGTATTATGAATATGTTACTTGGTTATACATTTTTTATACTTTCTTGTCACAATTTATAACTTTACAGATGGTTCCTATAGTATCATATTTACATCAGTAAAAATATTGAATTTATATTTGAGACTTTAAGATCGATAAAACAATTTGTAAAGACCTGTCGTGGCGCAGCGGCACAAGCGTGTGACTGTAACCGACAGGTTGTGGGTTCGATCCCCACACGAGGAAATGAAATATTCAATATTTTCAATTAAAATATTTAACGCTTTCATTTCTTCGCTCTGGTACAAGGCAAAACGCGGCGTTAAGTTCCGCCACTCAACACGCAATGCCTCTAATTCGGCGGAAAGTGGGGAACGAAAGTGGAATGGATTGTATTAACACTAGGTTCGCAATTTCCCTCTGCCTACCTTGCCATGTTTGGGATACAGCGTGAAGTTGAGAGAGTGATACAATAATTTGTTCATACGATGAATCTATCCAGGAATATTCAAATACTTATTAATAGTTTGGGGAGTGCTATAACTTAAAAGTTTGACTATACGTATATATATATATGTACGTATAGTAAATACGATTACATCTACATTTTCTCTTAACATTTATGAATGAACTGCTTAGTGAAAATATATTTGATAAACTGTAAGTACCTTTTACTTTTATTAGTTGATGTACAATGTTTATTTTTTCTACCCCGATTCATAAGTGGACACAATTCCGTAAAATCTATGTTCATTCATTTTAAAATGCACTGCGGAAAGGAAGTGATTATTTTAATGGTGGGAAGTCATAAAAAATGTTGGTGTTGGTTTCGTCATTAACGTGATGGACAAAAAAATATTTTTATGATAAAAATCCGTAACAAATGTAGGTGAAGTGCCAGGGAAAGATATTTAGGAGTAAATGGTTTACCGTTTATTATGTTTAACACAAAGTTTTTACAACGCAGCAAAACTATACAAGCAAATACTGTTATTATACCATTTTAATATTTAACATAAGATAAGATATTATAAAAATTGGTGTTATCTATGTCCCATAAAGAAAAGCGGTTAGCATTAAAAGAGTTTACTTTTCTTCGAAAAGAGAGGCTTTCCTGACAAACTATTTTGTGGTAGAGACGTAACAAATTCAAATGATATATTAAATTTATTAAGGAGATCTCAGATTTAAAACTAAAAGATAATCAGTGTAAATGTGGCTTTAACAATATTTATGAGCTTGTTGCATAATAAGTAAAAGCGCGGCGTTGAGTTCCGTCACTCGACAGGCAATGCCCAAATTCGGCGGAAAGTGGGAAATAAAACGGAGAGTTGTAACACTAGGTTTCCAAGTTTTCTCTGACTATCTTGCAATTTGCGGGATACAGAGTGAATGTGAAAAAAAACACAATATTTCTGGCAGAAAAATACATCGGGCCAATAGAACGGGCGAAGGATTAACTTGCGCCGGAAAGTTTGAAGACGATATAAATTAGTTAGTCACTAGACATTTTTTATTTATAGTATGTACTAAGTACATACAATAAATAAAAAAAAATGTCTTCTTAAAAAAATTTAAAGCTTTATTATGTTAACTTATATTTAAAAAAATCCTTCGAAAACTATTTCTTTTCACTTTCATATGTACGAGTATATGAATGTTAAGGACAAAAAATACCTTAAGCATATTTTTATTAATATAAAGAAACGTATTATATTCTTATATATATTTATTATTAAAAGCTTTTACTTTTTTAATTTAAAATAATTTTGAATTATAAATAAAGTTGGTAGTAAAAGCAAAACTTGCCCCGTTGGGAGGGTCTGATTGTGTAATCTTCAAACGTCCAGAACACAATAATCGTCGCATTATTGCTCAGTGCCGCTTCGGTCGCAGATAAATCCTTGTAAACAAAATTGTAACTGTCATCGATATCCTTCTTTATGATTTCACCGTTCAAGGAAACGTGAAATTCAAATCGTACCAAATGAAACCTTTTCACACGACGAGCAGTAGATCTCTATGTTTGTATGTATATATACCTACATATACCTAATATATTGAATGTTTAATCTCAAAGCAGTTAAAAGCTTTTTAACGTACGAGGGCCTTGGACAATGACTTTGACGGGGCGTTATTATGTTTTATTCTCCCTCTCGACACCTTATTATTTTTATACTTTTCTTTTATACGAGGTTATCGGCTATAAAAAACGAAATGTTTCTTGCTTGATTGAACCCTCTTGAAGCGCGTGTTTTATTTCCTTATAACTTAGCAATATAATGTGACACATTCTTATTATTAAACAAAGGCTGCGAAAACGTTATTAAATGCTGCGTATTTTAATCAAAATTTTACAATGTAGATGATCTTTAATATGCATCTTCAACCATAAAATTGGTAATATTAAAGTACTTTACAACGATAGGGTGATAAGTGGGTGTGATAAATTGATGTCTCATTTTATAATAGAGCGTGCGGTGTTGCAAGGCAGGAAAGCGGGGTTTATGGCTAATATGGTGCACAGGCAACTCACTGCTAGGAACTTAGTTGCATTTTGCATAAAATCGATATTCTTGTAGAGGTCTTATAATAATAAATGCGTCTGGGTGAGGGAGGAGTTTTACAGTCTTCTTGTGATATTATCATCAAATAATATGTAATGTTATTGATAAAATTTAAAGAGTAACAATATTATGGCGCAGAATGGGAAGACTTTCAAGGTGAAGAAAATATGGAGAGGTGTTATATCGTTTTTTAATTATTCGAATATTGGTTAGTGATTCATATTAAATTATATACTTAAATTAAAGTTTTATTTTTTTTTAATTTTAATGTCTGTTCAAGGAACTTTAACAGTAAAAAACGTGACAAATCTTTAAGTGATTAAAAGGCTATGAAAGTAAAAAACTACGTATTAAGTTCTTTAGCTATTTTTATTTTCTCCATGTATTTTTTTTTTGTAAATTGTTAATCATAACTAAACTTATTTAATCTTTATAAATCATAATTAAACACTTATCTCAGATAAATCTATCTAATATTTTTTGCTAATTTTAATTTTAAATAAAACCAATAAATTTTAATTGAATAAAATGAATAAAAATTTTCAAACCAGATAGACTTCAGTAACAGCTATCCTCATAAATATTAGAATCTGCGTGGTACAGAATATAAACAGAAAAAATAATAAGGAGAATCATTTATAAAGATTTAACGGACATTAAATAATGTCTCTCATTACAACGGCTGAGCATAAGTATATTTAAATTTTACGTTTACCCCGCATCATTTATGTATTTTTGTTTTTATTTCAGTTCGAGTTTTAGAATTTACGAGTCCTTGGTGAAAAATTTCAAATGAGCGCACCTCAAAGAGTTTACGACTCATACTAGAGTTACCCATGTTCGGCGCACCAAAACGTCAGTAAAAAGTTGTATAAAAAACGTTGGTAGCTGGAGCGGAGCCACGACAGGCGTCCGTCCCTCGGGCGGCGGCTGTCATCGCATGCAGTTATGAATAGAACCGACGATGCCTCTTCGAAATTTAAAAACTGGAGCTATATACAGACTCGTCAGTTACTCTCTGACTTGCCTGGCGTAAGTGCATTAAGGCTTCAGCTCAGTAGAGTGTAGCCAGTTGAGCGTCCAGGTACCCTCGCCTATTGTTTTATGCAAAACAAGCTTTCCAAAGAATAAATGTGTAATAATTTTGTAAACAATAGCATTTTCAAGCTGACATTTCATGTTTTCTGTAAGCTGGTAATGCATGAGTATCATCGAGAAGCGACAGATAAGAAATGAAATTTTCAAAGTGTTAGTTTCTATTATCACAAGTAGGTCGCGGGAATAGTTTGCGTACTATAATAAGACGCCTTGAGGGTATTTGTCAGTGCTTTTCTTTAAATGAGTTTCCTCGTTGAGATTTTTTTTTCACACTTTAGTTTTTTACATCGAGTGAATGGACTTTTTTATAGGCAGTCATATGGACATCATTATTACTTTACTTAAAAGAAAGAATTACAAACGATGTTAAAATAAGCACAAATTTTATCTTTGATTGAATAACACTAAGCTAAAGGGTGTAAAAAGAGATAAATTACGAACGATATTTTTTTATGTAAAAGTTTATTTATTTATTAACTTTACAGAAACAGCTAACGATCACTATAGTTTAAAGTTGTCATCATTTTCAACAATAAATGGTATCTTCGGGATATGTTTTGCTAGGATACAGAATCCATATTAAAAGGTAACCTACTAATTAATACCTATCATACATCTATGAGTAGTCTGTTTTTTTTTAAATAAATTTATTATAATAAAAATATGCAATTTACGTTGAATTAGAAAATACTATATTCATTATAGTATAGTACGATTCTATTTTTACTTACTATGAATTATAAAAAAATGTTTGAAAATAAAAGAATGTGAGGAAATATTTAACACATACGAGTACATATTTTTAAACATAACTCATAACATTGTTCTATATAATCTAAGGCTAGGTAATAGGAGAGCTAAATTCAAATCTAGATGGACATATGTACGTGTACATAGGCTGACTATACAAATGATAACATTACTATTTATAATACAAAGCACACCGTATTGTCTTCATTGCCAAATAAGATAAGTATTATTTACAAATATTGCAATATATTTGGCAGAATAATATTAATTTACAAACTATTTATACATATATTTAAACGTAAACAATGAATAAAATGCTTATCTCTATTAATTTAGACACAGTTTAAACTGTTTAACAGTGAAATTTATTTAAATCTTAAGTTTTAATTCAAGTAAGATATTTTTCAGATGTACAATATTGTTTCTTTTAAAAAAATAATTGGTAGGCCACGGTTAAATGCAACTTATTTTATTAGCTACAACATTTTTACCTTTTTGAAAGATAATTATTTAACTATATCCGTTTGACAAATTTGAGTCTTAGATATTTTATATAGGTATATATTTTTGGAGTGGAAGTTAAAGTTTTACAATATTTGAACAATTACAAAGTTGAGCTCGGTTCGCTTCGAAAATCAAATATGAGGGCAATTAGTATTGTAGAGCTTTCCAAGTTGAATTTCAAATTATAACAGACACAATAAATAATTATTAGGTAATAAGGTAAGATATTTTATTGTAACGCCCTCCATTCCATAGAAGTTATATTCAATGTACTTATGTAAAGTTCGACGTTAAGACGCTATCACAGGCCTTTTTGGACGTCTATATAACAACAATATTATTTTTTTAAAAATACTTGGCTCGAAAGTTTAATTTTTTTACCATTTTAATTTCGATGTTATAAATTATATTCAATATTAAGTTAAGTATAAGTCAATTATAAATAAATATATTATGTAAAAAATAATTAAATGGATAATTTTAATAGTTGATATGTACATCTGGCTTATAAATAGCAGAATTTCGATCAGATAAGATATGGCACGATTACCGTAAAATCTATCAGTCTTTTATAAAGATACGAATCAATTCACATCTACATACAATAGAGTCTATCAATAAACTGGACTGCTTTCAGTGAACTGGATCTTAGTGCAAAATAAATTAAATTGCTGAAGTGTTTACTTAAACAAATCAAATTACATTAGGAACAAAATATTTCCAAGTATAGTTAAATAGGACAACTTGTTCGTTGAAAATCGTTTGAATTTATAATAGTTCTTCCATAGGAAATTAATTTTACTTGTATCATAAAATTACAAGTCACACATTCATGTTTATTTTTAATGAATAAGTTTGCTTAATGAGTTTTCAACTTATTCGATGTTTTATAAATTTATCCATATAATATTAAACAGATACTACACATGTACTACAGTAACTATTTACACTTTAACAACTATGAGTAACGTCTTATTATAATTCACAGTTAATTGGCACTACAATAGTTCTTGCTTAAGCGGTAATGTGTCAGCTAAGAAGTGCTACGGCGAGTGCACTATACACAACTCCATGAATCGTTGAAGAGCTCGAAGATTGTGTCGATTCGTAATCTGTATAAAAATATTTTATTAATGAAATATCCGAATATTTGCGTATTTCTTAGTTATTTTTCTTAATTACTCATCTAACTTTTGTTCTTTTGTAAGCTAAAAAAAAATGAATGGAAATAGTGCTAGCTTTTCAATAATAAAATAATAGAGTCGGTATATAATTTCATATATTTATATAATTTATTATCGGCATTCATCAAAGATAAACGAAATAATGTCTGTCATGGTGGTTGTGGGTTCGATCTCGAACATTATCAAAATCAATCGGTATTGAGTTCTACCTCTGAACATGTAATGTTTCAAATTCGGCGGAAAGTGGGACACGGAACGGAGTGTTCCCAATTAGGTTCCCAAGTTCCCTTTAACTACCCTGCCTCGTGCAGAATACAGCGTGAAGTTGAATAAACTCAAATTATATAAAAAGAACGTTCCTTTTTAGGTCCAAGGTCATTAAAAAAACTAAGCAAAGCAATGAGTATGTTAAATACATTTTATTCTATCAAGAATGTTTACAGCATGGCTAGAAAATGCTGGTATGAGCAAAATATTTCTAACTACACTTAATTAAAATATACAAAATATAACATTTTAATTTAGCGTAATTAGAAGAAATTTAAAAGGTTTTTAATTAGTCACCAGGAAATCTATTTCATATTTAACTGATTATTTAATTAAATATAGGACATGTAATGCCACATTACTTACCGATATCTTTCCATTCTTCAACTTCATAATCACCAATGACCCTATTCTCAGCAGAGCTATCCCGCCAGCGATTCTTATGTTTACCTTTAAAAACATTTCTGTTAAATGGAATTCAGAAACAGATACCTACAGAAAGTTTTACTATAACAGCTTGGAATACTAAAGGCTTTAGACTAAGCGCGATATATGACGTCGTAAATGTAGAGGAAAGCCCAAATTTGTAACAATAAAATGTACATTGAAAGTCAAAGAGCAAACAAAATCGCTTTTCCCACAATAATATTACTAACGATCCAATTGTACGGAAGCATTGGGCATTGGCGGCGAAACCAATAAATACAGAATTCACCATTGACCTTTCTCGATCGGCAGCTCTAGCCAACGGTGAATGTATAAAAGGCACGTGGGCCGACAAAACTTTTCACAGTATTGCCCTTGTAATCGTGGTTTACGTGGCTATATTGAATTTCAAAATTTTCCAATAAGCAGTTGTACAGAGGATCGAGATGAACATGAAAAATTAATTTCGGAAATGCCCAACTCGAAAGGGTTTCGTTCGTGTTACCTGCTTAAATATTCATAAAACGAATAATTTTCTATCTCGTTTTCGTCTTATCGCATTGATTTAGTATAATTATATTCGTTAATAAATCTTTCAATAAGGATAGTTAGTTACCTTTTTTCCTTTGAGGAAATGTTGGAACGTAATTAACAGTCGTACTCGTCGTGGATGGGGCTGGTATCTCTGTATTAAAGGCAAAAAAAAATAAACAAAAATGTTGTAATTATAATAAATATAGTTTTGCTGTGAGAAAATATTTTACTTTAATCGTAACCATAGTCTACAATTGTCAAATCTTCGCTAAACGCAGATAATATAATCAGTACAGAGATTATAGTATATTAGTAGTATTTATTAATTATTTTATGTTACATTTCATCACAATCCAGCAAACAAGTGTTACAAAGGAATTTGTCGACGTCGTCGGCCATTGGTCATTCCACTGTAATTATGACTTTGACTATCTATATTTTTACTGTATCAAAACCAAGCTTACCAAGTTAGGTGGAAAACGAGGAAAGAATTATTTTTAAGACTAAGATCCCTCTGGTTACTCTGCTAATATATATGGAAAAAAGTCCACCGTGAAACCAATTGGTATCTATAAATCTTTAAAATAGGACAATACATTGCAAAAATAAGAACTAAATATTCTATTCTAAAATGAAAGTTGTAAACAGTAATATATTTAGTTTATGCGGTTAATATTCTTACCGTCAAGCCGGATAAGACCGTCCGTCTCGCCGAGTGAGTTTCTAGCAACACAGCGGTAAGATGAGAAATCTCTGGACGCCACTTTGCGTATAGTGAGCGTCATTTTTCTACTGTAACCGTCGTCATTTAAGATAGTAATATACTTGTTACCTGTAAACAAGATATGTTACAAGTCGTGCACTTTTAAAATTTTGCTTATGTTAATTTGATTTATAAAAAAATATGTATCATGTATATATCCTATTCAAATTGAAATATCATTTATACGACCGTAGTTACAATATTCGCAAGCTGTTTTGTCGTTAACTAAGATTAATTATTTTGTAAATTGCTCTAAATTTAATTTGGTACCAACCTGATATTATCATATCGCCACGTTCAGTAGTCCAATAGTTAATAGGGGAGGGGTAGGCTTCTGTGTGGCACTCCAGCGTTACGTCCTGCCCTACATATGCAGCCTCCAACTGATTCGGGATCGATAACATCGGCGGGACTGCATACAAATATGACATTCCAATATCAACATTTTTTAAACAAAAAAGTTAGTACAATATTTTATTTCATATAGATTACATTTTATTAGGTATGTAAGGTTATATAAGAAAATTGTAGCGTATAAAAACATCTAATATTTTATATATTTTTTATATATTATGTTAAATTAGACTATTAGCGATTCAAGATAACAAACAGCGATTCTCGTTAAAGATTTAAGCTACGCCGTTATAATGAAATCAGACGATGAATTCATAAGGAAGTTTCATTGGTTAATCGAGTGAAAGTTACGTGAACATTTTACGTATTTCATAAGAAATGTAGAGCTATGAATACGCTGAGATACGGAATGTGAATAGGGGTAAGGAAATAGTCTCATTGGCTTTCGGGCCGAGATGCGGCAGAGGCGACGGCGTAGGCGCGTGAACAGATAGCCATTACGTCCGTGCCGTATTCACGTCAGCATAATGCTCTAATTGGGCGAAATTACCTCCCTTCCAACGGAAGGCTATGTCAGGTAGAGGCGTCGTGTCCTCGTAAATATTCGTTAACGATGCCCGCCCTAACAAAAATAATATTTCAGGACGTTTACTACGAGTGAGAGGAAACGATGTGAAAATGTTCGCGTACTTACAAATAGATGTTTTTAGATGAGTTAAATTATATGTCCAAGTACCTACTATATTTTATAGCGAGTAATATAAGCAAATTGAAATATGACATATTTATGTAATTTTTCACTAATTAATTATAATAATTGAACAGAATAGTAAATTTAAATTAAAATGTCGTTCGGCGTGTTATACAACTGCGTAAAAATAAAATTCTTGCGATAAATGCCAACGACGTGTATGTAATTACAATTGCGTCATTTTAATTCGAGTGATCATGATATGGTGATGGGCGATTGTGATAAACAATTATCGGAGCTTAATTAGAGACCGTAATGAAACATAATACGTTCATTAATTATTTGTTATTTATTGTTATGAATCGATTTAGAATTTAAATATTAATGATTATAACATACGTACTGTTATATAAACTTTGTTTTTTCAGCTTTCTGCTAAATCCCACATGAGCCAGGATAAGCAGAGGGAACTTGGGAACCTAGTGTTACGACACTGTGTTCCATTACCACTTTCCATCGAATTTGAGGCATTGCGAGTTGAATAGTTCAACTCAACGTCGCAGTTAGCTATGTTACCAGAACTAAGAAGTGAAAATATTAAATATTTCATTTTTTCGAGTGGTAAACGAGCCCACCATACCTACGTTTACAGTCAAAGGTTTAAGCCCCTGTACCACGATTTATTACCTTAATATAGCAGGAGTAAAAAATATATATATATAGTAGTATTAAAAGTTTTTTTACTGAACAATTTAATAAACATACTTACACTGTACCATCAACACAACTCGCTTGCTAATCGAAGGAGGGACTCCATTTGAAGCGATACACAAATAAGCTCCCATATGAAGTCGGGACACCTTAGATATAGTCAAATTTTCACCATCTACTACGTTAACTGTGAAATAAGATTTAAATAATACAATTTTATTATGTAAATACACAATGATAAAATATACTTTTTTTATGGAAAAAACAATACAAACGAGTCTACGGATCACCTGATGGTGAGTGATCACCGTCGCCCCGTGTAACACCAGGGGAGCCACAGGTGCGTTGCCGGCGTTTAAGGTGGAGGTAGACGCGCTTTTTGAAGGTACCCAAGTATAAAATCTCTATTACATGAAAGTAATAGAGATTTTTTTTAATAAAATGAAGTAAATAGTGTTATATATACTCCTTATAAATTATAATAATAACATAAGTAATTTTAAATTGGTAAAAGCTTAACATGTAAGATCATAAGTAAACGAAAGCCATATTTCTATACAACCTAGTTATGAATATGCACGTTATAATGCCTTTTATCACTTTTTGAGTATTTTACACTACTTTGATTTGTTTTTAATAGGTAGTTAAGTAATATGTATCTAAAATATAATATTTGTTATTATACACAAGACAGTTTAAAATAGCTCTAATTCATAACTTGCGAGAGAATTATCTGCCATGGTAACTTAGGTAAAGAAAACACCTGCAGAACTCACTCACACCTTACTTGCACTTCTCATAGAGGGCAAATGAAATTTATATATTATAGAAAAAATCTTTGAGCTAGGGATTATTTATCCCAATAGTTACTTTAAAATTTAAAACTTTGCTTTAACTTTAGAACTAAAAGTATTCTGCCGCTTCACGCTGCATCCGGCACATGGCAGGGTAGGCAGAAAGAACTTGAAGACCTAGTGTTAAGACACTTCCGATTAACATTTTTCTGCCGAATTTGCAGAAAAATGTTAATCAATGGCATTGCATGTTGAGTGGCCGAACCTATCGCCACGTTTTGCTTAGTTACCAGAGCGAAAAATGAAAATATTTAATTTTAAAATATTAAATGTATTATTTCTCCGATTGAATATCGAACTCACAACCTGCCACGTTTACAGCCACACGTTAGTGGCTCTGTGCTACGACAGGTCTCAAAAGTAATTAGTAAGATAAAAAATGGCTATGCCAGAAAAATATGTATAGTAATACTACTAAAAATATGTATAGTATACTGTAATATGACTATATAATATATAAAGTGTAATTATTTTGGTAAATCTAAACATAATACGTTATAGCGAAGAATTAACTCAACCACATTCATTACATATTAGAGATAATTATAGTCAAAATAATTTCATACGTTGATAGGTAAGTTATTCGTAATGTTTAATGTTTATTTAAAATAAATTTGGAATTCCCGAAGTAAGTTCCCATAGCGCAAGTAAAGTACCGGGCTCTCAATTCAATTTTGTAAATATTTAGGCTATGCGAAGATTGTACAATTTGGTTGTATTGTAGGAAACAATTGGTTCAAGTTGTCATTTCGTCGGAGGTCGTTTGATGTCCCGAACCATTGGAATCAGACTGACATTTGCCTAAACTCGCAAGAAAATTTGAAACTCGTTCCTGAAAAGAATTCGAGCTATTTGAAGGAATCTTACAATATATTTCATTTATTCTTTTGAAAAGTCATGGTTTTGTGAAAAGCTTTTAAGTGGTTTACTGCTTTGTATGATTTTCGAGTTTGTAATCACGTTGTGTTTTATTGTTTTTTAACAACGGTGTGGTAAAATGTTGAAATAAGACTTATGTATTTATAATAAAAACTTGTACAAAAAATTGAATAGACTTTACTTTATTTTACATACCTGATTCACCATTACAATTAAACTCTTGACCATCTTCTCGTCTCCACATTACATAAGGCTCAGGATAGCCTGTCGCTCGGCAAACCATAGTTACGTTTGTCCCTTCCCGAACGACCATATCCGTTGATGTCATATTGTCGATAATCATAGGCGGAACTAAACCAGTAATCCATTACATTACATTATAATCTGCCGTGACGATAGATGACGACGTATGATATACTATTGACTTTATTACTTTCCGTATGAGAAACTATGTAAAATTTAGTATATTTTGTATTTAGGCAAGGATATTTTTAGAAGCGTAAATGACAATATGTATAGTAGGTGACATATGTGTGAAAACAATTTCTCAGGGAGTACGAATTTCTTATGTGAAGTGAATAAAACATTTTAAAAATAAGAATAACATACCTATTAAACAGTCTTATCGTACATTTATTTTATATTATTTTAATATAAAAACGATGACATGTGACACGATGTACTGCAGATAATAATTTATAATACAAACCTACACTTGAAGGTAACCTTTGTCTTGAGCGCATTGGATCTGGGTTGACCTTGACACATGTACCAACCGCGATCGACTTCCTGGACGTTTTTAATGTGAAGATACCATGATCGATGATCATTATAAGAAAGGCTTATACGGGATTTTGTGTTATTATGTTATGATGGATGCTCGGATTGTTTGGGTGTCCACTCGGACCCACGCTACCTTTGAATTAAATACCAATGTACACAGTTTATTATTATGTTTAAGTTTATTATGAGGCCTGTCGTGGCGAAGCGGCACAAGCGTGTGACTATAACCGACAGGTTTCTGAAGGTTCGATCCCCACTCGAAGAATGGAATATTTATATTTTCAATGTAAAATAGACTGTTTCATGTCTTGCTATGGTAATAAGGCAAAGCGCGGCGTTGAGTCCGCCACATCAACACTCAACACGGAACGGAAGGGAACGAAGTTGTCTAACACTAGGTTCACGAGTTCCCTCTGCTACCCTGCCTTCGTGCGGGGATACGCGTGAAAGCTGAGAGAGAGAGAACAGTTTTATGTAGTTTATTATTTATAAGATTAAGTGAATTTATTCCGTTAGATGCGATATAAGTAGACATCATTATGGGATTTTGACATAATATTCCAGACAACATATAAAATGTACTGTCCAAAATAAATACTACATCTTTTATATTCGGCCGTTATTAATCACAATTCAGAACACACAATGAAGTAATTCAATAATTATCTTTTTCACTGTTGTACAAAGAGCGTGACTGTGGATATGTTAATTCGACAAAAGAATATTAAATCGTCTTCTAAAACTCAACCGCGGTATTCGCCTTTCCACTTAAATCTGAGCACACTACATGCCACTCCAATTTCGCTAACTAGCCGTCCTGCATGATTAATAACTGGCGAATCGTGCATTCTGAGCAAAGTGATATTAAGTTGGCTTGTTAAAACTTTGCTTCCTGCTCCGCACGAATGAAGTTGTATAGAATTTCTGTTAGTCTGTATCCGCTGAGGGAATGACGGCTCGGTTTTTATTATTTATTGACAGAATTTCAATGCTTTGAATCGATACTTTATTAGTTATATATTTTTAGAACTTTTAATAATTATGTAGCTAAGAACTCTATGATCCATATAGTATCAGGAACCAAAATGTTTTACTTAAAATGAGATAATAAAATGTAAGTTAGCGAATATACAATGACCTTATAAGTTCGTAGATCTTCAACCCACAAGCTAGAAGGGCGTCCCTGCCAAACCGGCACTGTGACATTTGGAACTGGCTCGACAAAACGGGGGAACAGCGATCTGCATACATAAGTAATAATATATTCTTCTACCTTTACAACTTTTAAAACGCAAGCTGGCAGCTTAATATATACTTTTCGTAAATTTATTAAAATAAAAAAGACTATTTTAATTTTCTTTTTTACTTCACAGGAAACAAATACTAAGTTAGCAAAAAAATATAAAGATATTATATTACAATAAAGACAAAATAGCCAATAAATCTAAATTTATTTTTAGTTCTAAGTATCAACTAAATGTTTTGTTTAACCTTTATTATCAAATTTTTCTTAAACGGGCATACAGTTTTATCGTTTCCATATTTATGTAGCGTATAATATTATCAGCGATATTTTGAGTTTCTATAGAAAAAGAGCTTTTCTTTATCAGCATTGCTTACACACAAAGCATTGGTTTACAAATCGTAATAGGTCTACTTTATGGTAAGTAAAATTTATAAGATTTTCTTAACATTTATTACTTTAGTGAATTCAACAATATAAAAAGAAATATTAGACTATGCCGGTTTTGAGTCTCATTAAAATATATATTTTGTACTGCTAAGTTATTTATAGATTAGTAATAGTAAATGTATGAAGAATTTATTTTTTAATAATTAACTGTTTTTGTGCTTTTTACATTATGTCGCGAATAAATTTCTACATATAGTAAGGAATATTTTAGCTGTTTTAAACTTTTGAGAGTGAATATTTTCGGCCTGTGAGAAAGGAAAAAATAGAAAATCGATACCTTAATACAGGACAGGAAACTTTAGTGTCACCATAAAAATCATCAATATTCGTCTCCTGTTAAGGAGACGATGTATGGATACTGAAAATTGCAGGTTAGACTCCTCAAACCAGCATAGGGCCAGCAGTAATAATTTCCTATAGTGGTGCTAAAACACAAGAACCATACAAGAATTACGGCGTAGCTACGATTAGAAGAACGAAGTTAAGATGAGAACGCCTGGATAAGTTGGTCGGAGCCCTTGGACGGTTCTCAGCAGACGTGGGTTCAATCAGAGTATTTCGCTCGTAGTTAATTATTATTTCGCTTTTACTTTATTTTCTCATAATAAAAAAAAAACCTTGCAGGGTATATTATACTAAAATGTTTTCCAACCTTATTGAAGCCGAACCTTATTTTAAAGGATTATAAAATATTCGAAATGAGAAGTGTTTGTTTTGTTTCCTTAGAAATATACTTTTTATATATTTTTTTTATTATTTTTAAAGTATGCTTCGATCTATTAAAATTAAGTATTTATGTACATATACGGCTTGATTATTTCTTTACCCTTAGATTTAGATTTAGATTTAAGCTTTGAATATCTATATATACAACCACGAGCATTTTATAATATTAATTGAACATATCATTGCATCTCCTTGGTCAGTTATAACTAACATTTATTATACTTCCTAGTATAAATTCCTCTTAATAACAGAGGATCTTATTACGTAATGTTGCGCTACCACAGCGCTAGTAAGGAAATACATTGTATTACGTAGGTAATTTAATATTTTAACTGAAAATAGCAAACTAGGTTTCTATCTGTTTCTAGAGCACTGCCAAGTTCTGTATGCCGTGTGCCCCTTACACCGAGTAGTTCAGCGTTTTAAAAGTTTACGTTGCCTATTGTCGACTACAATGCCCTGTACAAATACTAGCTTATTTATTCAGTTCTTTTCTTTGAAGGAATGCACCTTGTTAATATGAAATGTGGAGTGTGTGTGAGTTACAGATATTAAAACTAACTCTACAATTTCGCGCTTTGGTTTCCGATACCGTTGTAGTAACGTTAATAATTTATTAGATAAAAAAACCTTTTTATTGGAAATAAAACATCAAAAGTTAAATGTGATAAGGTTTTTTCCTTTAAATAATGCATAAGT
>JAEIOK010000052.1:0-68354 GCA_019049475.1 Eueides isabella | reverse complement strand
CGTGCAAATCGGAGCACGAGAAACTGAAAAAATTTGAAAATATCAATTTCATATAGTCTCATAGATATACGAAATCCACCTAAGGTCGAGAGACTTAGAAAAATATTCATACAAATTGAATTTTTCAAAACATCTTACATCAGGCTGAAACTTGTTTTACATAATAAATCTGACCTATTTGACATTATATATAATAAACTAAATATATTTACACAAATTTAGACACCTGAAAATTCAGTCTGAAAAATTTTGACTTACAACATTTTAAAAATTTTTTGAACTGACTTACCTCACTTCGATTGAGGAGTTATTGGTATCGTTGCGTAGGTCCTCCCGCGCCGTACCTATCAAAATTTTTTCCAATTTTTTGACATATTTTCGCGCCTTTTACACGCGAAAATCACTGAAAAATTCAATTTTTCTCGATTTTTAAGTGCACACCCCCCTCCCTCAGTCTTCAATTTCTCACAGTTTCGTAGGCATCGCGAAGCCCGATCGATTGACACCGATTTCGTGCAAATCGGAGCACGAGAAACTGAAAAATTTGAAAATATCAATTTCATATAGTCTCATAGATATACGAAATCCACCTAAGGTCGAGAGACTTAGAAAAATATTCATACAAATTGAATTTTTCAAAACATCTTACATCAGGCTGAAACTTGTTTTACATAATAAATCTGACCTATTTGACATTATATATAATAAACTAAATATATTTACACAAATTTAGACACCTGAAAATTCAGTCTGAAAAATTTTGACTTACAACATTTTAAAAATTTTTTGAACTGACTTACCTCACTTCGATTGAGGAGTTATTGGTATCGTTGCGTAGGTCCTCCCGCGCCGTACCTATCAAAATTTTTTCCAAATTTTTGACATATTTTCGCGCCTTTTACACGCGAAAATCACTGAAAAATTCAATTTTTCTAAATTTTATACTCACCCCCCTCCCCCTCAGTCTTCAATTTCTCACAGTTTCGTAGGCATCGCGAAGCCCGATCGATTGACACCGATTCGTGCAAATCGGAGCACGAGAAACTGAAAAAATTTGAAAATATCAATTTCATATAGTCTCATAGATATACGAAATCCACCTAAGGTCGAGAGACTTAGAAAATATTCATACAAATTGAATTTTTCAAAACATCTTACATCAGGCTGAAACTTGTTTTACATAATAAATCTGACCTATTTGACATTATATATAATAAACTAAATATATTTACACAAATTTAGACACCTGAAAATTCAGTCTGAAAAATTTTGACTTACAACATTTTAAAAATTTTTTGAACTGACTTACCTCACTTCGATTGAGGAGTTATTGGTATCGTTGCGTAGGTCCTCCCGCGCCGTACCTATCAAAATTTTTTCCAAATTTTTTGACATATTTTCGCGCCTTTTACACGCGAAAATCACTGAAAAATTCAATTTTTCTAATTTTTATACTCACCCCCCTCCCCCTCAGTCTTCAATTTCTCACAGTTTCGTAGGCATCGCGAAGCCCGATCGATTGACACCGATTTCGTGCAAATCGGAGCACGAGAAACTGAAAAAATTTGAAAATATCAATTTCATATAGTCTCATAGATATACGAAATCCACCTAAGGTCGAGAGACTTAGAAAAATATTCATACAAATTGAATTTTTCAAAACATCTTACATCAGGCTGAAACTTGTTTTACATAATAAATCTGACCTATTTGACATTATATATAATAAACTAAATATATTTACACAAATTTAGACACCTGAAAATTCAGTCTGAAAATTTTGACTTACAACATTTTAAAAATTTTTTGAACTGACTTACCTCACTTCGATTGAGGAGTTATTGGTATCGTTGCGTAGGTCCTCCCGCGCCGTACCTATCAAATTTTTTCCAAATTTTTTGACATATTTTCGCGCCTTTTACACGCGAAAATCACTGAAAAATTCAATTTTTCTAAATTTTTATACTCACCCCCCTCCCCCTCAGTCTTCAATTTCTCACAGTTTCGTAGGCATCGCGAAGCCCGATCGATTGACACCGATTTCGTGCAAATCGGAGCACGAGAAACTGAAAAAATTTGAAAATATCAATTTCATATAGTCTCATAGATATACGAAATCCACCTAAGGTCGAGAGACTTAGAAAAATATTCATACAAATTGAATTTTTCAAAACATCTTACATCAGGCTGAAACTTGTTTTACATAATAAATCTGACCTATTTGACATTATATATAATAAACTAAATATATTTACACAAATTTAGACACCTGAAAATTCAGTCTGAAAAATTTTGACTTACAACATTTTAAAAATTTTTTGAACTGACTTACCTCACTTCGATTGAGGAGTTATTGGTATCGTTGCGTAGGTCCTCCCGCGCCGTACCTATCAAAATTTTTTCCAAATTTTTTGACATATTTTCGCGCCTTTTACACGCGAAAATCACTGAAAAATTCAATTTTTCTAAATTTTTATACTCACCCCCCTCCCCCTCAGTCTTCAATTTCTCACAGTTTCGTAGGCATCGCGAAGCCCGATCGATTGACACCGATTTCGTGCAAATCGGAGCACGAGAAACTGAAAAAATTTGAAAATATCAATTTCATATAGTCTCATAGATATACGAAATCCACCTAAGGTCGAGAGACTTAGAAAAATATTCATACAAATTGAATTTTTCAAAACATCTTACATCAGGCTGAAACTTGTTTTACATAATAAATCTGACCTATTTGACATTATATATAATAAACTAAATATATTTACACAAATTTAGACACCTGAAAATTCAGTCTGAAAAATTTTGACTTACAACATTTTAAAAATTTTTTGAACTGACTTACCTCACTTCGATTGAGGAGTTATTGGTATCGTTGCGTAGGTCCTCCCGCGCCGTACCTATCAAAATTTTTTCCAAATTTTTTGACATATTTTCGCGCCTTTTACACGCGAAAATCACTGAAAAATTCAATTTTTCTAAATTTTTATACTCACCCCCCTCCCCCTCAGTCTTCAATTTCTCACAGTTTCGTAGGCATCGCGAAGCCCGATCGATTGACACCGATTTCGTGCAAATCGGAGCACGAGAAACTGAAAAAATTTGAAAATATCAATTTCATATAGTCTCATAGATATACGAAATCCACCTAAGGTCGAGAGACTTAGAAAAATATTCATACAAATTGAATTTTTCAAAACATCTTACATCAGGCTGAAACTTGTTTTACATAATAAATCTGACCTATTTGACATTATATATAAT
The DNA here is from genome assembly GCA_019049475.1 of Eueides isabella. Taxonomy (NCBI): domain Eukaryota; kingdom Metazoa; phylum Arthropoda; class Insecta; order Lepidoptera; family Nymphalidae; genus Eueides; species Eueides isabella. The sequence goes on along the minus strand of JAEIOK010000052.1, from coordinate 65,090 downwards.
AAACTAAATATATTTACACAAATTTAGACACCTGAAAATTCAGTCTGAAAAATTTTGACTTACAACATTTTAAAAATTTTTTGAACTGACTTACCTCACTTCGATTGAGGAGTTATTGGTATCGTTGCGTAGGTCCTCCCGCGCCGTACCTATCAAAATTTTTTCCAAATTTTTTGACATATTTTCGCGCCTTTTACACGCGAAAATCACTGAAAAATTCAATTTTTCTAAATTTTTATACTCACCCCCCTCCCCCTCAGTCTTCAATTTCTCACAGTTTCGTAGGCATCGCGAAGCCCGATCGATTGACACCGATTTCGTGCAAATCGGAGCACGAGAAACTGAAAAAATTTGAAAATATCAATTTCATATAGTCTCATAGATATACGAAATCCACCTAAGGTCGAGAGACTTAGAAAAATATTCATACAAATTGAATTTTTCAAAACATCTTACATCAGGCTGAAACTTGTTTTACATAATAAATCTGACCTATTTGACATTATATATAATAAACTAAATATATTTACACAAATTTAGACACCTGAAAATTCAGTCTGAAAAATTTTGACTTACAACATTTTAAAAATTTTTTGAACTGACTTACCTCACTTCGATTGAGGAGTTATTGGTATCGTTGCGTAGGTCCTCCCGCGCCGTACCTATCAAAATTTTTTTCCAAATTTTTTGACATATTTTCGCGCCTTTTACACGCGAAAATCACTGAAAAATTCAATTTTTCTAAATTTTTATACTCACCCCCCTCCCCCTCAGTCTTCAATTTCTCACAGTTTCGTAGGCATCGCGAAGCCCGATCGATTGACACCGATTTCGTGCAAATCGGAGCACGAGAAACTGAAAAAATTTGAAAATATCAATTTCATATAGTCTCATAGATATACGAAATCCACCTAAGGTCGAGAGACTTAGAAAAATATTCATACAAATTGAATTTTTCAAAACATCTTACATCAGGCTGAAACTTGTTTTACATAATAAATCTGACCTATTTGACATTATATATAATAAACTAAATATATTTACACAAATTTAGACACCTGAAAATTCAGTCTGAAAAATTTTGACTTACAACATTTTAAAAATTTTTTGAACTGACTTACCTCACTTCGATTGAGGAGTTATTGGTATCGTTGCGTAGGTCCTCCCGCGCCGTACCTATCAAAATTTTTTCCAAATTTTTTGACATATTTTCGCGCCTTTTACACGCGAAAATCACTGAAAAATTCAATTTTTCTAAATTTTTATACTCACCCCCCTCCCCCTCAGTCTTCAATTTCTCACAGTTTCGTAGGCATCGCGAAGCCCGATCGATTGACACCGATTTCGTGCAAATCGGAGCACGAGAAACTGAAAAAATTTGAAAATATCAATTTCATATAGTCTCATAGATATACGAAATCCACCTAAGGTCGAGAGACTTAGAAAATATTCATACAAATTGAATTTTTCAAAACATCTTACATCAGGCTGAAACTTGTTTTACATAATAAATCTGACCTATTTGACATTATATATAATAAACTAAATATATTTACACAAATTTAGACACCTGAAAATTCAGTCTGAAAAATTTTGACTTACAACATTTTAAAAATTTTTTGAACTGACTTACCTCACTTCGATTGAGGAGTTATTGGTATCGTTGCGTAGGTCCTCCCGCGCCGTACCTATCAAAATTTTTTCCAAATTTTTTGACATATTTTCGCGCCTTTTACACGCGAAAATCACTGAAAAATTCAATTTTTCTAAATTTTTATACTCACCCCCCTCCCCCTCAGTCTTCAATTTCTCACAGTTTCGTAGGCATCGCGAAGCCCGATCGATTGACACCGATTTCGTGCAAATCGGAGCACGAGAAACTGAAAAAATTTGAAAATATCAATTTCATATAGTCTCATAGATATACGAAATCCACCTAAGGTCGAGAGACTTAGAAAAATATTCATACAAATTGAATTTTTCAAAACATCTTACATCAGGCTGAAACTTGTTTTACATAATAAATCTGACCTATTTGACATTATATATAATAAACTAAATATATTTACACAAATTTAGACACCTGAAAATTCAGTCTGAAAAATTTTGACTTACAACATTTTAAAAATTTTTTGAACTGACTTACCTCACTTCGATTGAGGAGTTATTGGTATCGTTGCGTAGGTCCTCCCGCGCCGTACCTATCAAAATTTTTTCCAAATTTTTTGACATATTTTCGCGCCTTTTACACGCGAAAATCACTGAAAAATTCAATTTTTCTAAATTTTTATACTCACCCCCCTCCCCCTCAGTCTTCAATTTCTCACAGTTTCGTAGGCATCGCGAAGCCCGATCGATTGACACCGATTTCGTGCAAATCGGAGCACGAGAAACTGAAAAAATTTGAAAATATCAATTTCATATAGTCTCATAGATATACGAAATCCACCTAAGGTCGAGAGACTTAGAAAAATATTCATACAAATTGAATTTTTCAAAACATCTTACATCAGGCTGAAACTTGTTTTACATAATAAATCTGACCTATTTGACATTATATATAATAACTAAATATATTTACACAAATTTAGACACCTGAAAATTCAGTCTGAAAAATTTTGACTTACAACATTTTAAAAATTTTTTGAACTGACTTACCTCACTTCGATTGAGGAGTTATTGGTATCGTTGCGTAGGTCCTCCCGCGCCGTACCTATCAAAATTTTTTCCAAATTTTTTGACATATTTTCGCGCCTTTTACACGCGAAAATCACTGAAAAATTCAATTTTTCTAAATTTTTATACTCACCCCCCTCCCCCTCAGTCTTCAATTTCTCACAGTTTCGTAGGCATCGCGAAGCCCGATCGATTGACACCGATTTCGTGCAAATCGGAGCACGAGAAACTGAAAAAAGGCCCCCCCACCACACCCTATTGTTGCCAGGCAGGTAAAATCTGCTCGACTTTGGCAAAACTTTTGACTATTTTGATATAGTTTTTACAATTTTTAACTAGGTTTTGACGTTGAAACGCCCGTAAAAATAGTCAATAAAATACTCTTTATACACATAGACTGTCAGTGGCTTTTTACACCACTGACTTTTTAAGACTGAAATTGGTATTTTTACCAAACCAAAAATATTGTATTTATTGAAATTTTAATTTGTACTTATTTAATTTTAACTTTATATTTATTCAAATTGTGTTTTAAATTTAACCTTGTACTTATTTAATTTAACCTTATATTTATTCAAATTGTATTTTATTTTAACTTCGTATTTATTTTATTTTAACTATATAAATATTTTAAATTGGATTTTAAAAAGAAACCGTCGGTGGATACCTATACATATCCAGCCAACAATTTATATATTGACGCGCACCTCCCAAGATGCTACTAAGCCCAGCACATAAGTTAGGAAATCTCGATCTCGTGAGGACCAGGCTAGAATTCAGCCCTGAGATCGAGATGACCTACCAGAGCAGGACCTCTGAGGCCAAAGCCTGCCTTACAAGTGCAAAACTTCATCTCAAAAACTCCCGCAACCTAAAAACAGATATTAAGGTTGGCGTCACTAAAGCCCTCGAGCGATTATACGCTCTTGTCAAGGAGCTGGAGGGCGAGCTCAACGGCGATGAGGCTCCCAAAGAACAGCCCGAGCGTGAAGCTTTTCGAGAGGACCGGGGGGAACTCTCCCAAAAGCTTGAGGACCACTCGAGGCTGTTGGCTGAGCACAGTGACCAAATGCGGGAGTTAAAGCAAGCACTTCTAAATAACACCGCCATGCACGCAAACCCATGTCCGACCTACGCGAGCGTTACCACGCTTGCGCCAAAGCCTAAACCGGTGCAACCTGCCCTGCACTCCATCATCATTTCCTCGGAAGATGATCTGGAGACAGGGGAGGACGTACTGGAGCGCGTGCGCAAAGCGGTGGACGCGAAGGAAGGGTGGGTAAAAGTGGAGAAGGTCCGTAAGGCAAAGGATCAGAAGGTTATCCTTGGGTGCCAGACCCTTGAAGACAGGGACAAGATTAAAGGGCGACTCGAGTCCTGTCGCCTCCGTGTTGAGGACGTCAAAAATCGCGACCCCATGATCGTCCTGAGAGATCTTTTAAACGTGCACACCGACGAGGAGGTGCTCAGGGCGATCCGAAAGCAAAATGGGGAAGTATTTGACGGCCTCGCCACGGAGGACGACAGGATCGAAGTCAAGTTCCGGAAAAAAGCCAGGAACCCCCACACGAGTCACCTGGTGCTGTCGGTCTCCCCCATAATATGGAGGAGAGCGACAGACCTAGGAGCGCTCCGAGTGGACCTGCAGAGAGTCAAGGTCCTGGACCAGTCACCCCTAGTGCAGTGCTCCAGGTGTCTGGCATATGGCCACACGAGGAGATACTGCACTGAGGAGGCGGACGTCTGCAGCCACTGTGGGGGCCCTCACTTGAAGGCAAAGTGTGAAGTACTGGCGGTCAGTGTTACCCCTACTTGCCAAAACTGCATTAGGGCTAAGATTGACCGCACAGACCACAATGCTTTCAGTGAAGTCTGTCCCGTCCGGAAACGTTGGGAGTCACTGGCACGAGCTACAGTAGCGTACTGCTGAAGTGGTAACGGGGATAGGTGGTAAAGAACGCATGAAGCAACCAAAGGAGGTATGTGGTCAGGACTTGGGCGCCGGGAGTGTACTCTGGGAGCACACGTCGGGCGTAACATGTGTGCCTGAACTTACTGGGCACAGCACATTGTTTGTAAATTCAGGTCACATGCGAAGCAGCGGATTGGTCCCCGAATACAGGCTAAACATAGTGGTTTCAACTTCCGTGAAAAAAAAAAAAAAAAAAAGGAAAATAAGCCAACCATTCCTGACCAGAATGGGGAACAGCACCATTCTGGGAAGCAAAGGGCATGTATAAAGTGGAAACCACAAAAAATCCTTGCGCACCGAAAACAGCACACCTCCCCTACCTTTCATTCACTTGTAAAAAATTAAATCAAATTATAATTATATAGGTAAATAAGAAAAAGAAAATAGTAAATAATATGCTGTAGAACTTAATACATGATTCCTAGATAATGTTGATTATCATAGGTTATCATGTAGCAATAAGATGACATAGCAATATTATCCAAAATTAGAGATTAAAACGATAAAATTAAATAAATATAGAAAAGTAGTATATTTAATGCACCATTGTCAACAATAAAAAAAAAAAAAAAAAAAATAAAATAAAGATAAAAATCAAATAAAACATTCAGTAAAACAAGAGAAATAGTCAAATGCGTAACAAATAAAGTAAAACCAAAGATACCCTAAAAAACTAAATAAAACAAAAATAGTCAAAATATGAACTTGAAGCAGAAAACGTCTCCGTTCACCACGATGGAGGTTGCCAGATTTAAAAAAAAAAAAAAAAAAAAAAAAAAAAAAAAAAAAAAAAAAAAAAAAAAAAAAAACAAAACCTAACCTAACCTAACCTTTTTTTTTTTTTTTTTTTTTTTTTTTTTTTTTTTTTTAACGTGAGGAAATCCGATTACGGATACCCGGCCGAGTGGGGACTCGAGCGCGGGTTATGTGGGACTCGCGGACTGGCAGAAGTAGGCCGTCCGAATACCCACTAAAACCTCACGATGCTCCTCCTCGACCGCCAGTGGCCGCTCGACACGGGAACTAGAGTCTTCCGTGAAGCGCGGCGGCGGGAGCCTGTAGGCACGTCGCGGAGTCAAGGGTGGTGTGGTCACCCTCGACGGCCTTCTCAGAGTAGCGCGCGGGAGCAACCTGCGCGCGCCTACTCGGGCCAGGTTAGTAAGCGATCAGCTTCCCCAAGCTGACCGCCCTCTGGCTCATTAGGGCGGAAGGCGGCGGTCATGTGCCGCCCTCCGGCGACCCGGTCTTTTGCGACGGATAGTGAGTTCGGCTGATGCCTCCCTCGCACGTTCCGCCGCCTCCTTCTCGAGCACCACTGCCTCGCAGAAGGATGAGACCGCGTCCCACGACGTCTCGCTACCGGCCATGGCCTTGACTACGGCCGGCAGGGAAAGGTCGTCCCCAATGACGTCACGCAGAGCGCGACGTTGAGACGCCCAGGCTGGGCACACCTCCAGCGTGTGCTGGGCCGTCTCGTCGAGGCAGTCGTCACAGTGGTGGCAGCGGGCATCGGGCTCCCTCCCAGCGATCCGACAACCTAACCTAACCTAACCTTTTTTTTTTTTTTTTTTTTTTTTTTTTTTTTTTTTTTTTTTTTTAAAGGGGAAAACCTTTTACGGGTACGCCACCCGAGTGGGGACTCGAGTGGGTTATGTGGGACTAATGGACCGGCAGATATAGGCCGTCCACACTACCCACTAAAACCTCACGGTGCTCCTCCTCGACCGTCACAGGCCGGGGCTATGGGTGCCATGGATTCGTCCATAGCCTCGGCGACGGGAGCCTGCTAGGCACGTCTCGTAGCCGGGGGTGGAGGGCCACCCTCGATGGCCTGCTCTAATGAGCGCGCGGGAGCAACCTGCGCGCGCCAACTCGGGCCAGGTTGGTAGGCGATCAGCTTCCCCAAGCTGACCGCCCTCTGGCCGATTAGGGCGGAAAGCGGCGATCGTGTGCCGCCCTCCGGCGACCCGGTCTTTTGCGGCGGACGGCTAGTTCGGAAGAAGCCTCCCTCGCCCGCTCCGCCGCCTCCTTCTCGAGCACCACTGCCTCGCAGAAGGAAGCGACCGCGTCCCACGACGTCTCTCTGCCGGCCATGGCCTTGACTACGGCCGGCAGGGAAAGGTCGTCCCCTATGACGCCGCGCAATGCGCGTCGTTGAGACGCCCAGGCTGGGCACACCTCCAGCGTGTGCTGGGCCGTCTCTTCGAGGCAGTCGCAGTGGTGGCAGCAGGTGTCGGGCTCCCTCCCAGCGACCCGACACAGATATCTCCCAAAGCAACCGTGCCCTGAGAGTACCTGTGTGGTGCGGAAGGTTAAGACGCCATGACGCCTCGCTAACCACTGGCGGAAAACTGGACGAACTGCCTCGATCGTCCTCCGGCCGGCGGTTGGTGTTGCCAGCCGGGACTCCCACTCTTGTAATGCGGCATCCCGCGCCTCCTCCTGTGGTGCTGACCTTGCCGAAGCCCCGGACGCAAGACCTCGACGCCGGCAATAGACCGACGCCAGAGCAATCGCGTCCAGGTCCCACGGCAGGACTCCTGCCAGCACACACGCCACCTCACCGGAGATGGTCCTGTACCCCCGTATCACCCTGATGGCCATCACCCTCTGTGCCCGCCGCAGCAGGGCGACGTTTTGCCGGTTCAGGGCGTCCGCCCATACGCGAGCACCGTACAGCGCCATCGATCGGACCACTCCGGTGTACAGCCGACGGCTCGAGGCGCGCGGCCCACTTACGTTGGGCAAAAGGCGCGCCAAGGCCCCCGCTGTCTTCAACAGCCTCGGGACCATTCGTATAAAATGGTCCCGAAAGCTCCACCTGTTGTCCAAGACAAGTCCGAGGTATTTCAAGCTCCTCTTCACCTCGATCGTCACACCACCGACGACGATGTGGGCCTCTGGTGGAGCGGCCCTCCTCGGAGCGTTGAAATAGATTGCCTCAGACTTGTCTAGTGCAACCTCCAGACCCAGCCGCCGAATCCGCCCGACGACGTGGGCCACGCCAGCTGTCGCGAGCACTGCTGCCTCGCGATAGGTTCTCTGCTGCGCTAAGACCAGCGTGTCATCAGCGTAGCAGAGGACCTTTACCCCCGGCAGGGTGCTGCCCCGAAGCACCCAGTCGTAACCGATGTTCCAGAGGATCGGACCCAGCACCGATCCTTGTGGAACACCGCACGACATCTCCCAAACTCCCCAGCCAGAGCTTCCCGGAAAGGTCACAAACCTCTCGGAGAGGTAAGCCCCGATGATGCAGCGCAGGTATGGAGGCACCCGATGGTAAATGAGTGCCTCATTGATGCAGGGCCAGGGCATGGAGTTAAAAGCGTTGGCGATGTCTAAAGACACCGCCAAGACTCCTTCGCCCCGAGCCACTGCGTCCTGCGCAAGGGACTTTACCTGCAGTATGGCATCCACCGTGGAGCGTCCACTTCGGAAGCCATACTGGCAGTCCGAGAGGTTTGGACCTGTCCTCTCGAGGTGCTGGTGTAGCCTCCTCGCTACCACCCTCTCGAAGAGCTTGGCGATCTCGCTCAACAGCACAATCGGCCTATAAGCCGAAGCTGACTCCGCCGGGCGCCCCTCCTTCTTGATGAGGACTAGTCTGCCTGTCTTCCACCACTGTGGAATTATGGCTTGAGCCAGACAGGCAGTAAATAGCCCTCGAATGCTTGGCCCCAAGATAGAATGGGCCAAAGCAACTACGCGCCCGGGAATGCCGTCGAGCCCTGGGGCGGTGATTTTGCCCCGAGATCGCCTCACAGCTTCCTCCAGCTCTTCCTCCAGCACCTCTGGTACGACGCTCTCGTCCTCCTCCTCTTGCGCTGCAGGGCGGGCCATTGATGGAGGTGTAAAGTTGGCCCGCTGCGGGAACAGAGACGACAGCACCCCTCGGAGAGTATCCGGCGGGAGTGTCTGCGTCAAAGGCGGGGCCCAAGTCCGGAGCTTGCCGCGCACCATCCGGTACGGCGTTCCGAACGGGTCCCGGTCGATCCCCGCGAGAGCTTCGTCGTGCGCCTCGCCTTTCGCACGACCGATCTCTTCCTGCAGCGCTTTCTTCGCCTCGACGTAGGCGCAGTACAGCCGGTCCTCCTCCTCCTGCCGCCGGCGTGCCCGCCTGCGATAGTGCGTGTAAAGGCGTCTCGCCTCAATGCAGATGTTGCGCAATTGAGCGATCTCACCCGACCACCAGTACACTTGCCGCCGTTGAGGGCGGCGCCCGGAGCGGGGCATTGACGCGTCGCAGATACGCGTCATTGCCCTCTGCGCCCAGTTTGCGGCGTCTTCTGCAGACGCCAAGCTCTGGGGCAGCCAGGCTTGCACTATCGCAGCTTCCTCCAGAAGTCCCTTGTCGAGGCACCTCAGTTGCCACTGCGGTCCGTCCTCTCGCGAGGTGCGACCTACAGCTGACGGCACCGTCGGATGAGTGGAGATCTCGAATTGGATGTAGAGGTGGTCCATGAAAGTCTCCACATCATCCAACACTCGCCAACCGTGAACACGGCGCGCTAGGGCCGGGCTCGGGAACGTTACGTCCACCACGGACCCGCCCAGCCTTCGCACGCAGGCGTTGGTCGTCCCCCGATTGAGGACAGACAAGTCAGAGGCAACTACCCACTCCGAGAGCGTCGTACCACGCTCAGTCGTCGTTGCGGAGCCCCACACGCTCGACTTAGCGTTGAGGTCCCCCGCGACCAGCACCTCCGCCGGACGATGTCGGTCTATCATTTCCCCCAAGCGGATTAAGAACTCTTCAAACTCCGCAAGAGTTCGATTGGGGGAAAAGTAGACACCGACGACAACTAGATCGCCGACAAGTGCCGCGACGCATCCCGCACCCCTCTCGACTCGTGAGAAAGGCGGGGAGCCCGCAGCTACCTGGGTGATAATAGCCACCACCCCGGTGTTGTCTGCGACCCAGTTATCACGTGCGGGGACACTGTAGGGCTCCGCAACAACCGCCACCTGAATAGACCACTGCGCTAGGCTTTGGACCAATAAGTCCTGGGCCCTGGCGCAGTGGTTTATGTTCGCCTGCAACACATGGAGAGCCATTATTGGGCTTCCATGTGCTGCACCTCCTCTTGCCTGGCTGGGGCATTGGGTTTGGCCACCGCTGGCTCCCTTCCTCCCTTCCGGCCATCCCTCCTCTTCCTCGAGGTGCCGGCCCCGGCGCATGCAGCGCTTCCCACCTTGTGGTCTGCAGGCTGTCCTGCCGCCTCGCAGACCGGGCAGTGAGGTGCCGCCGAGCACTGGTGTTGCTTGTGCCCGGCTTGGCCGCACCTGAAGCACTGCTGACTCCTGTCCAGCGCACTGCTGCACTTCGCTGCCACATGGCCAATGTCGTGGCAGCGGAAACAACGCCGAACTCGCTCTTGCAACAGTTGCACCCGCGCTGACACGAATCCCACGAGGAGCCGCGACCCACTGACCTTTTTTGCTGCCATAATTGGGCAGCGGACCCACACTGTGCCCAAGCCGTTGCGGTCCTGCCGGATCTCACCTGCTCTGATCGACCCGACATCGCAACCACCAACGCGGCTCACGGCTTGCGCCACCTCCTCCGAAGTAGCAGAGTCGTCTAGGCCACTGACCCTCAACTCTGCACACTTCACCGGTCTTGCGACCAGCACGTCACTCGCGTCCAGTATCCCACGCAGCCGTTGGGCTAGGGCATCCGCCTTCTCGCCGCTATTGGTGCCAGGTAACTCCAGAACCCTGGCACCAGTAGATGCAACCCTAAGTCGCACGTCCTCAATACCCAGATGCTCCAATTTCACCGCCTACTTGAGCTGGGTAAGGACGTCGCGATAAGACATCTCTTTTTGGGCGGCGGCCGGTTGCAACGAGAGTGTCACCGCCGCCGATCGAGGCGGACGCAGCTTTGGGCGGCTAGCAGGCTTCGCCCTTTGCGTGCTCTGCTTCGCCTGGGCTGCCGTTGCCTTCGATTTCCCCTTACCCTTACGTACAACGACGCTCCAACCCTCGGTCAATTGAGCCGGAGCAGGAGGCAGAGGTCGTGGCTCCACTGGCGTCGGTTTTTGGGCTTTTGTCGCCGCCTTATTTTTCTTTGTGGCCTGCTTCTTGTTCGGAGGCGGGTTTGCGGGTGCCATCAGGGTCGTAACAGTAGGCTCCGCCACTACCCCTGAGACGGCCGCCCGGCGCTTCCCATCCGCCGCCAATGGAGGACGTACTGGTTTCGCCGGAAGTAGCCTGTCTTCCAGCGCCGCCAGCCGCGTGTTCAGCAATGTGCTCACCTGCACCATTACTGAACGAGCCACGTCCTCCTTTCTCCCTTCAACTCCGGGTTCCCGCCTCACGACTCTAGAGCGCTCTAGGTCAGCTCTCATAAGGGCCATCTCTTTGCGCAACTCAGAAAGCTCTTCAGTTAGGCGGGTGTTCGCCGCGCGTAACTGAGTCACCTCTTCGTTGGCAGTCTTATTGGCCAAGATTTCCACCGCCGTATTGATGGCGCCAGCGGCCTCCTTAAGGGCTTTTGTAAAAGTGCCCTTAAGGTTGCCGGACCTGCTGGCCACCTTATTAATTATTGCCAAGCTATCTGTAACTTGGTGCTGCAGGTCTTGCACCAACGGGCCATCTATTTTCGGCCTTACTAAGCCTGGGGTGTCTGAGAGCCTGGAGTTTGCCCTCTGCACCGTTTCCACAATATTGGCGACTTCCTTCTCTGCATCAGGCCGCAGCTCTCGACGCCTAACCGCAGCAACTTTGACCTTCGGCCTCTCACTTAACTCCTCAGTCCCAGAAGAGCCGGAGTTATTATACTCACTCCTAGGTCTCTTGCGGTATTTCCTGCTCCCTATAATCGTGCTCGATTTCTGCGATTCCATGGATATGCAGCTTTCCGCCTCTGATTCTGAGGCCACCCAGAAGCGACCCCGAGATGATATTGAGACCGAACGAGACCTCCCACTGATTGCAGAAGCACATTCCGCCAGGTCCAGCCGCTCAATAACTACTTTAGCACTTTTTAATGCCACACCTCCACTGCAAGGCACAGAAGCCTCAACAGCACCTATAACAGATGCGTCAGTTTCAACTATGCCCTTAACAGGCACCATGACTGCTTCATTCTCCTCGGCCATCACAACTACTCCACCCTGCTCGGCCACTGCAACAGCACCGCCCCTCTCGGGCCTCCCCTCGACGCCGCCTTCCGCAGCCACCACACTCTCTCCGCCCTTCTCGGGCCCTTTCCCCGCAACACATCGTAAGCCTTTGCCCCCCGCAGATTCGTGGGGCTTGCGTGCCGTAGCACGGAGGGATTCTCCATTGCTGGTACCCTCCTGCGGTATTAAAGAATTTTGACTTGCCGACATGTTGTTTGGTTTGCTGATCCACAGCTTTGGCTTTTCTGTCGGGGTGTGCTCCCCTAGGCCGTGTCCATAACGATGGACTAAAGGCACGCCCATGCCTCACTGGTTTTGGTCCGCGCCGGGAAAAACTCCCGGTCCACCCGCCCGCAAGAGCGAGTGGTTTCCCCTATCCGCCACCTGGGGACGCGCCCAGTAGGAGGACCAGCAACTCCCTTGGGAACCTAACCTAACCTAACCTAACCTAACCTAACCTAACCTAACCTAACCTAACCTAACCTAACCTAACCTTTTTTTTTTTTTTTTTTTTTTTTAGGGGGGAAAAACCCTTTTACGGGTACGCCTCCCGAGTGGGGACTCGAGTGGGTTATGTGGGACTAATGGACCGGCAGATATAGGCCGTCCACACTACCCACTAAAACCTCACGGTGCTCCTCCTCGACCGTCACAGGCCGGGGCTATGGGTGCCAAGGATTCGTCCATAGCCTCGGCGACGGGAGCCTGCTAGGCACGTCTCGGAGTCGGGGGTGGTGGGCCACCCTCGACGGCCTGCTCTGAGGAGCGCGCGGGAGCAACCTGCGCGCGCCTACTCGGGCCAGGTTGGTAGGCGATCAGCTTCCCCAAGCTGACCGCCCTCTGGCCGATTAGGGCGGAAGGCGGCGATCGTGTGCCGCCCTCCGGCGACCCGGTCTTTTGCGGCGGACGGCGAGTTCGGAAGAAGCCTCCCTCGCCCGCTCCGCCGCCTCCTTCTCGAGCACCACTGCCTCGCAGAAGGAAAAGACCGCGTCCCACGACGTCTCGCTGCCGGCCATGGCCTTGACTACGGCCGGCAATGAAAGGTCGTCCCCTATGACGTCGCGCAATGCGCGACGTTGAGACGCCCAGGCTGGGCACACCTCCAGCGTGTGCTGGGCCGTCTCTTCGAGGCAGTCGCAGTGGTGGCAGCGGGTGTCGGGCTCCCTCCCAGCGACCCGACACAGATATCTCCCAAAGCAACCGTGCCCTGAGAGTACCTGTGTGGTGCGGAAGGTTAGGACGCCATGACGCCTCGCTAACCACTGGCGGAAAACTGGACGACCTGCCTCGATCGTCCTCCGGCCGGCGGTTGGTGTTGCCAGCCGGGACTCCCACTCTTGCAATGCGGCATCCCGCGCCTCCTCCTGTGGTGCTGACCTTGCCGAAGCCCCGGACGCAAGACCTCGACGCCGGCAATAGACCGACGCCAGAGCAATCGCGTCCAGGTCCCACGGCAGGACTCCTGCCAGCACACACGCCACCTCACCGGAGATGGTCCTGTAACCCCGTATCACCCTGATGGCCATCACCCTCTGCGCCCGTCGCAGCAGGGCGACGTTTTGCCGGTTCAGGGCGTCCGCCCATACGGGAGCACCGTACAGCGCCATCGATCGGACCACTCCGGTGTACAGCCGACGGCTCGAGGCGCGCGGCCCACTTACGTTGGGCAAAAGGCGCGCCAAGGCCCCCGCTGTCTTCAACAGCCTCGGGACCATTCGTATAAAATGGTCCCGAAAACTCCACCTGTTGTCCAAGACAAGTCCGAGGTACTTCATGCTCCTCTTCACTTCAATCGTCACACCGCCGACGACGATGTGGGCCTCTGGTGGAGCGGCCCTCCTCGGAGCATTGAAGTAGATTGCCTCAGACTTGTCTAGTGCAACCTCCAGACCCAGCCGCCGAATCCGCCCGACGACGTGAGCCAAGCCAGCTGTCGCGAGCACTGCTGCCTCGCGATAGGTTCTCTGCTGCGCTAAGACCAGCGTGTCATCAGCGTAGCAGAGGACCTTTACCCCCGGCAGGGTGCTACCCCGAAGCACCCAGTCGTAACCGATGTTCCAGAGGATCGGACCCAGCACCGATCCCTGTGGAACACCGCACGACATCTCCCAAACTCCCCAGCCGGAGCTTCCAGGAAAGGTCACAGACCTCTCGGAGAGGTAAGCCCCGATGATGCGGCGCAGGTACGGAGGCACTCGATGGTAGATGAGTGCCTCATTGATGCAGTGCCAGGGCATGGAGTTGAAAGCGTTGGCGATGTCTAAAGACACCGCCAAGACTCTTTCGCCCCGAGCCACTGCGTCCTGCGGGTGGGACTTCACCTGCAGTATGGCATCCACCGTGGAGCGTCCACTTCGGAAGCCATACTGGCAGTCCGAGAGGTTTGGACCTGTCCTCTCGAGGTGCTGGTGTAGCCTCCTCGCTACCACCCTCTCGAAGAGCTTGGCGATCTCGCTAAACAGCACAATCGGCCTATAAGCCGAAGGTGACTCCGCCGGGCGCCCCTCCTTCTTGATGAGGACTAGTCTGCCTGTCTTCCACCACTGTGGAATTATGGCTTGAGCCAGACAGGCAGTAAATAGCCCTCGAATGTTTGGCCCCAAGATAGAATGGGCCAAAGCAACTACGCGCCCGGGAATGCCGTCGAGCCCTGGGGCGGTGGTTTTGCCCCGAGATCGCCTCACAGCTTCCTCCAGCTCCTCTTCCAGCACCTCTGGTACGACGCTCTCGTCTTCCTCCTCTGGCGCTGCAGGGCGGGCCATTGGTGGAGGTGTAAAATTGGCCCGCTGCGGGAACAGAGACGATAGCACCCCTCGGAGAGTATCCGGCGGGAGTGTCTGCGTCAAAGGCGGGGCCCAAGTCCGGAGCTTGCCGCGCACCATCCGGTACGGCGTTCCGAACGGGTCCCGGTCTATCCCCGCGAGAGCTTCGTCGTGCGCCTCGCCTTTCGCACGACCGATCTCCTCCTGCAGCAGCTTTCTTCGCCTCGACGTAGGCGCAGTACAGCCGGTCCTCCTCCTCCTGCTGCCGGCGTGCCCGCCTGCGATAGTGCGTGTAAAGGCGTCTCGCCTCAATGCAGATGTTGCGCAATTGAGCGATCTCACCCGACCACCAGTACACTTGCCGCCGTTGAGGGCGGCGCCCGGAACGGGGCATTGACGCGTCACATATACGCGTCATTGCCCTCTGCGCCCAGTATGCGGCGTCTTCTGCAGACGCCAAGCTCTGGGGCAGCCAGGCTTGGACTATCGCAGCTTCCTCTAGAAGTCCCTCGTCGAGGCACCTCAGTTGCCACCGCGGTCCGTCCTCTCGCGAGGTGCGACCTACAGCTGACGGCACCTTCGGATGAGTGGAGATCTCGAATTGGATGTAGAGGTGGTCCGAGAGAGTCTCCACATCATCCAACACTCGCCAACCGTGAACACGGCGCGCTAGGGCCGGGCTCGCGAACGTTACGTCCACCACGGACCCGCCCAGCCTTCGCACGCAGGTGTTGGTCGTCCCCCGATTGAGGACAGACAAGTCAGAGGCAACTACCCACTCCGAGAGCGTCGTACCACGCTCAGTCGTCGTTGCAGAGCCCCACACGCTTGACTTCGCGTTGAGGTCCCCCGCAACCAGCACCTCCGCCGGACGATGTCGGTCTATCATTTCCCCCAAGCGGATAAGGAACTCTTCAAACTCCGCAAGAGTTCGATTGGGGGAAAAGTAGACTCCGACGACAACTAGATCGCCGACAATTGCCGCGACGCATCCCGCACCCCTCTCGACACGTGAGAAAGGCAGGGAGCCCGCAGCTACCTGGGTGATAATAGCCACCACCCCGGTGTTGTCTGCGACCCAGTTATCACGTGCGGGGACACTGTAGGGCTCCGCAACAACCGCCACCTGAATAGACCACTGCGCCAGGCTTTGGACCAATAAGTCTTGGGCTCTGGCGCAATGGTTTATGTTCGCCTGCAACACACGGAGAGCCATTATTTGGTGTCCATGTGTTGCACCTCCTCTTGCCTGGCTGGGGCATTTGTTTCGGCCTCTGATGGCCCTTTTGCTTTTCTCCTGCCCTCCCTCCTTTTTCGCGAGGAGCTGGCTTTTGCACATGCAGTGCTTCCCACCTTATGGTCTGCGGGCTGTCCTGCCGCCTCGCAGACCGGGCAGTGAGGTGCCGCCGAGCACTGGTATTGTTTGTGCCCGGCTTGGCCGCACCTGAAGCACTGCTGGCTCCGATCGAGTGCACTGCTACACTTCGCTGCCACGTGGCCAACATCGTGGCAGCGGAAACAACGCCGGACTCGCTCTTGCAGCAGTTGCACCCGCGCCGACACGAAGCCCACAAGGAGCCGCGAACCACTGACCTTTTTGGCCGCTGCAATAGGGCAGCGAACCCAGGCTGTGCCTAAGCCGTTGCGGTCTTGCCGGATCTCCCCTACTTTTATCGATCCGACATCACATCCGCCAACTCGGCTTATGGCCTGCGCTACCTCCTCTGAAGTGGCAGAGTCGTCCAGGCCACTGACCCGTAACTCTGCACACTTCACCGGTCTTGCGACTAACACATCATTTGTGTCTAATACCACGCGCAGCCGTTGGGCGAGGGCATCCGCCTTCTCAGCGCTATTGGTGCCAGGTAGCTCTAGAACCCTAGCACCAGTAGAGGCGACCCTGAGTCGCACGTCCTGAATACCCAGATCTTCTAATTTCACCGCCTGCTTGATCTGGGTAAGAACGTCGCGGTATGTCAGGTCCTTGCTGGCAGTATTCGGCTGTAACGTTAATGTTACTACTGCCGACCGCGGAGGGCGTAGCTGCTTCTTCTTAGCAATTTTAGGCCTAGCTTTCGGCTGTTGTTGCTTTGCCTGGGCTGCTGCTGCCTTCTGCTTACCTTTACGCACCACTATATTCCAGCCCTCATTGACATCGGCCGGTGCAGGAGGCAGTGGACGAGGCTCTGCTGGTGCGGGTTGCGAGATTTTCTTCTTTATATTGGACTTCTTGCCTTTCTTTGGCCCCTTTCCTTTAGGTGCTGGATTGGCAGGAGCTACCAATGTGGTTACAGTAGGCACTGACACAGCTCGAGAGGCGGCCGCTATGCGCTTCTTATCCGCGGCCAACGGAGGGCGCATAGGCTTTTCTGGAAGAAGTCTGTCCTCCAGCGCTGCCAATCGTGTATTCAGTAACGTGCCCACTTGCACCATTACTGTGCGCGCCATCTCCTCTTGAGTTTTATTTGGGGCCTGTCCAACAACTCTGGAGCGCTCAAGATCAGCCCTCATATTACTCATTTCTTGTCGCAGCTCGGTCAGCTCCTGGCTTAAGCGCGCGTTCGTCGCTCGCAGCTGCATCACTTCATCGTTGGCCGTTTTGCGGGCCAATATATCCACCGCCGTGTGAATAGCCCCGGCAGCTTCCTTAAGGGCCTTGGTGAAAGTACCCTTAAGATTGCCCGATCTGCTAGCCACTTTATTAATAATGGCAAGGTTGTTTGAGACCTGATGTTGTAGGTCTTGCACCAGGGGGCCACTTATACTTTGGCTATTCAACTCCATGAATATGTCCGAGAGCCTGGAGCTTGCTCTCGACTGCATAGCCTGTGTTACCTCGAGTTCCGCCTGTAGCCGAGACTCCTCCCGTTTGGCTTCAGTCGAGACTTGTTTGGCCTTGTTTGGCTGACTTGCATCTTCTCCGCTCATATTTTTGCGTTTCACCGATATGATCTTTATCTTCGGTCTCTCGCACTCCTCATCGGCTTCCGAAGAGCCGGAATTAAATTTCCTACTTCGAGGTCGTTTTCGGTCTTTTCGGAATTGTGACCTCGTCTCCGAATGTTGAGATACCAGAGACATGACGCTCTCTGTTTCGGACTCTGACGCCCAGAAACGTCCCCGAGACGTCACTGATCTCGATTGACCACTTATAATCGAGGCACATTCTGACAGGTCTAAACGCTCCACTACAACACGCGCCTCTTTAATTTCTCCTCCTATTGGCACAAGTGCCGGACTCTCACCCTTTTCGGCTAAAACAGCCTCACCGTCTTCTAAAACACCGCCCATCTCAGGCACTATCTCTGCCACTCCGCCCATCTCAGGCACCAACACTCCCTCACCGCCCTTTTCGGGCCCTTCCCCCGCAACACACCGGTAGTCTTTGCCCCCCGCAGATTCGTGGGGCTTGCGTGCCGAAGCACGGAGGGACTCTCCAGACTCGCTGGTACCCTCCTGCGGTAGTATTAAATTCTTGATTACCGACATGTTGTTTTGTGCTGATCCACAGCTTCGGCTTTTCTGTCGGGGTGTGCTCCCCTAGGCCGTGTCCATAACGATGGACTAAAGGCACGCCCATGCCTCGCTGGTTTTGGTCCGCGCCGGGAAAAACTCCCGGTCCACCCGCCCGCAAGAGCGAGTGGTTTCCCCTATCCGCCCCCTGGGGACGCGCCCAGTAGGAGGACCAGCAACTCCCTTGGGAACCTAACCTAACCTAACCTTTTTTTTTTTTTTTTTTTTTTTTTTTTTTTTTTATCGTGAGGAAACCCTTTTTGGGGTTCGCCACCCGAGTGGGGATTCGAGTGGGTTTAGTGGGATTAATGGACCGGCAGATATAGGCCGTCCACACTACCCACTAAAACCTCACGGTGCTCCTCCTCGACCGTCACAGGCCGGGGCTATGGGTGCCATGGATTCGTCCATAGCCTCGGCGACGGGAGCCTGCTAGGCACGTCTCGGAGTCGGGGGTGGTGGGCCACCCTCGACGGCCTGCTCTGAGTAGCGCGCGGGAGCAACCTGCGCGCGCCTACTCGGGCCAGGTTGGTAGGCGATCAGCTTCCCCAAGCTGACCGCCCTCTGGCCGATTAGGGCGGAAGGCGGCGATCGTGTGCCGCCCTCCGGCGACCCGGTCTTTTGCGGCGGACGGCGAGTTCGGAAGAAGCCTCCCTCGCCCGCTCCGCCGCCTCCTTCTCGAGCACCACTGCCTCGCAGAAGGAAGAGACCGCGTCCCACGACGTCTCGCTACCGGCCATAGCCTTGACTACGGCCGGCAGGGAAAGGTCGTCCCCTATGACGCCGCGCAATGCGCGACGTTGAGACGCCCAGGCTGGGCACACCTCCAGCGTGTGCTGGGCCGTCTCTTCGAGGCAGTCGCAGTGGTGGCAGCGGGCGTCGGGCTCCCTCCCAGCGACCCGACACAGATATCTCCCAAAGAAACCGTGCCCTGAGAGTACCTGTGTGGTGCGGAAGGTTAGGACGCCATGACGCCTCGCTAACCACTGGCGGAAAACTGGACGAACCGCCTCGATCGTCCTCTGGCCGGCGGTTGGTGTTGCCAGCCGGGACTCCCACTCTTTCATTGCGGCATCCCGCGCCTCCTCCTGTGGTGCTGACCTTGCCGAAGCCCCGGACGCAAGACCTCGACGCCGGCAATAGACCGACGCCAGAGCAATCGCGTCCAGGTCCCACGGCAGGACTCCTGCCAACACACACGCCACCTCTCCGGAGATGGTCCTGTACCCCCGTATCACCCTGATGGCCATCACCCTCTGCGCCCGCCGCAGCAGGGCGACGTTTTGCCGGTTCAGGGCGTCCGCCCATACGGGAGCACCGTACAGCGCCATCGATCGGACCACTCCGGTGTACAGCCGACGGCTCGAGGCGCTCGGCCCACTGACGTTGGGCAAAAGGCGCGCCAAGGCCCCCGCTGTCTTCAACAGCCTCGGGACCATTCGTATAAAATGGTCCCGAAAGCTCCACCTGTTGTCCAAGACAAGTCCGAGGTACTTCAAGCTCCTCTTCACCTCAATCGTCACACCGCCAACGACGATGTGGGCCTCTGGTGGAGCGGCCCTCCTCGGAGCGTGGAAGTAGATTGCCTCAGACTTGTCTAGTGCAACCTCCAGACCCAGCCGCCGAATCCGCCCGACGACGTGAGCCACGCCAGCTGTCGCGAGCACTGCTGCCTCGCGATAGGTCCTCTGCTGCGCTAAGACCAACGTGTCATCAGCGTAGCAGAGGACCAACCTAACCTAACCTAACCTAACCTAACCTAACCTAACCTAACCTAACCTAACCTAACCTTTTTTTTTTTTTTTTTTTTTTTTTTTTTTTTTTTTTTTACGGGAGGAAATCCGATTAGGGAAACCCCGCCGGGGGGGGACTCGAGCGGGGTTTATGTGGGACTCGCGGACTGGCAGATGTAGGCCGTCCGAATACCCACTAAAACCTCACGGTGCTCCTCCTCGACCGCCTTTGGCCGCACGACACGGGAACTAGAGACTTCCGTGAAGCGCGGCGGCGGGAGCCTGTCGGCACGTCGCGGAGTCAAGGGTGGTGTGGTCACCCTCGACGGCCTTCTCAGAGTAGCGCGCGGGAGCAACCTGCGCGCGCCTACTCGGGCCAGGTTAGTAGGCGATCAGCTTCCCCAAGCTGACCGCCCTCTGGCTCATTAGGGCGGAAGGCGGCGGTCGTGTGCCGCCCTCCGGCGACCCGGTCTTTTGCGACGGATAGCGAGTTCGGCTGATGCCTCCCTCGCACGTTCCGCCGCCTCCTTCTCGAGCACCACTGCCTCGCAGAAGGAAGAGACCGCGTCCCACGACGTCTCGCTACCCGCCACGGCCTTGACGACGGTCGGCAGGGAGAGGTCGTCCCCAATGACGTCGCGCAGAGCGCGACGTTGAGACGCCCAAGCTAGGCACACCTCCAGCGTGTGCTGGGCCGTCTCGTCGAGGCAGTCGTCGCAGTGGTGGCAGCGGGCATCGGGCTCCCTCCCAGCGATCCGACAAATGCAACCCCCGAAGCAACCATGCCCCGTGAGCACCTGCGTGGTGCGGAAGGTTAGGACGCCGTGACGCCTCGCTAACCACTGGCGGAAGACTGGACGAACAGCCTCGATCGTCCTCCGGCCGGCGGTTGGTGTTGCCAGCCGGGACTCCCACACCTCCAATGCGGCATCCCGCGCCTCCTCTTGTGGTGCTGACCTTGCCGCGGCCCCGGACACGAGGCCCCGACGCCGGCAATAGACCGACGCCAGAGCAGTCGCGTCCAGGTCCCACGGCATGACTCCGGCCAGCACGCACGCCACCTCACCGGAGATGGTCCGATACCCCCGTATCGCCCGGATGGCCATCACCCTCTGCGCCCGTCGCAGCAGAGGGACGTTGTGCCGGTCCAGGGCGTCCGCCCATACGCATACGGGGGCACCGTAGAGGGCCATCGACCTGACCACTCCGGTGTACAGCCGACGGCTCGAGGCGCTCGGCCCATCGACATTGGGCAAAAGGCGCGCCAAGGCCGCCGCCGTCTTCAACAGTTTCGGGGCCAAAGATGAAAAGTGGCCCCGGAAACTCCACCGACCGTCCAGAACAAGCCCGAGGTACTTCATGCTCCTTTTGACGTCAATTGTGACGCCACCGACGACGATATGGGCATCTGGTGGTGGACCCTTTCGAGGAGCATGGAAGTATAATGCCTCGGACTTGTTCAGGGCAACCTCCAAACCAAGCCGCCTGATGCGGCCTACAACATCGGCCACCCCGGCCGTGGCGAGAACCGCCGCCTCCCGGAAGGTCCTCTGCTGCGCCAAGACCAGCGTGTCATCGGCGTAACAGAGGACCTTTATTACCTCCAAGTTGCTGCCCCGCAGCACCCAGTCGTATCCGATGTTCCAGAGGATGGGTCCCAGCACCGATCCTTGTGGAACACCGGATGACACCTCGTACTCCTCCCATCCACCAGGAGCTGGAAAGATCACGGACCTCCCGGACAGGTAAGCCCCGATGACACGGCACAGGTATGGAGGCACGCGGTGGTATAAAAGTGCCTCCTTAATGCAAGGCCAGGGTAGGGAGTTGAAGGCGTTGGCGATGTCTAAAGACACCGCCAAAATCCCATCACCTCGAGCAACCGCATCATGCGCGTGGGACTTCACCTCGAGTATGGCATCCACCGTCGAACGCCCACTGCGGAAGCCATACTGCTGGTCCGAGAGGTCAGGACCTGTCCCCTCCAAGTGGTGTTGTAGCCTCCTCGCTACAACACGCTCGAAGAGCTTGGCGATCTCGCTCAAGAGCACGATGGGCCTATAGGCGGAGGCTGAATCCGCCGGACGCCCCTCTTTCTTAATGAGGACTAACCTGCCTGTCTTCCACCGCTGTGGAATTATGGCTTGAGCCAGACAGGCAGTGAATAGCCCTCGCACTCTGGGCCCCATGATGTCCAGGGCCAGAGTTAGCGCCCGGCCGGGGATGCCATCCAGGCCAGGGGCGGTGCTCTTGTGCCGAGATCGGCGAATAGCTTCTTCGAGCTCTTCCTCCTCCACCGGTGGTGCGACACCGTCTTCCTCCTCTGGCGGTGCAGGGCGGGCCATAGAAGGTGGTGAAAAGTTGGCCCGCTGCGGGAATAGCGACGACAGCACCCCTCGGAGAATATCCGGTCGGAGCGTCTGCGTCAGTGGTGGAGCCCAAGCCCGTAGCTTACCGATCACCATCCGGTAAGGAGTCCCGTACGAGTCTTGGTCTATCCCCGCAATCATTCGATCGTGCGACTCGCCCTTCGCACGACCGATTTCCTCCTGCAGCCGCGTCCTCGCCTCGACATAGACCTGGTACAGTCGGTCTTCCTCCTCCTGCACCTTCTGTACCCGTCTCCGATAGTGGCTGTACTGGCGTCTCGCACCAACGCAGGTGTTACGCAGTTGGGCGATCTCCCACGACCACCAGGACACTTGTCGCCGCTGAGGGCGACGCCCGGAACGGGGCATAGACGCGTCACAGATACGCGTCATCGCCCCCTGCGCCCAGGTGGCGGCGTCTTCTGCAGACGCCAAGCTCTGGGGCAGCCAGGATTCCACTATCGCTGCCTCCTCCAGCAGTTGCTTGTCGAGACGACCCAATTACCACCGCGGTCCGTACTCTCGCGAGGTTGGACTGGGGGCTGGCGGCGCCGCCGGATGTGTGGAGATCTCGTATTGGATGTAGAGGTGGTCCGAGAGAGTCTCCAAATCATCCAGCACTCGCCAACCCCGAACACGACGCGCTAG
Organism: Eueides isabella; assembly: GCA_019049475.1. Taxonomy (NCBI): domain Eukaryota; kingdom Metazoa; phylum Arthropoda; class Insecta; order Lepidoptera; family Nymphalidae; genus Eueides; species Eueides isabella. The sequence continues at coordinate 42,290 of JAEIOK010000052.1, read as the reverse complement.
GGCCGGGCTAGCAAACGTTACGTCCACGACGGACCCGCCCAGCCTTCGCACACACGTGTTCGTTGTCCCTCGATTGAGGACAGACAAACCGGTGGCAATAACCCACTCCGACAGTGTCACACCACGCACATCCGTTATTGCGGAGCCCCACACGCTGGATTTGGCGTTGAGATCGCCCGCAACCAACACCTCCGCCGGGCGATGCCGTTCTACCATTTCCCCCAATCGAATGAGAAACTCTTCGAACTCCGCAAGAGTTCGATTGGGGGAAAAGTAAACACCAACGACAACTAGGTCGCCGACAAGTGCCGCGACGCATCCCGCACCCCTCTCGACTCGTGAGAAAGGCGGGGAGCCCGCAGCTACCTGGGTGATAATAGTCACCACCCCGGTGTTGTCCGCGACCCAGTTATCCCGCGCAGGCACGCTGTACGGCTCCGCAACAACCGCCACTTGTATCGACCGCTGCGCCAGGCTTTGGACCAATAAGTCTTGGGCCCTGGCACAGTGGTTGATGTTCGCCTGCAGCAACTGAAGCGCCATTATTGTTGCTCCATGTGCTGCAGCTCCTCACCCTGCGCAGGGGCTTCAGATGGAGCTTGTCCTGACGGTCTAGCTACAACTCTACCACCTCTTTTTGCTTTCCCCTTTGATTGGGCTGACAATTTTGCACACGCTGCACTTCCTATCATATGCGTCGCCGGCCTCTGCGCCGCCGCACACACCGAGCAGTGCGGCTCAGCGGAGCATCGGTCTTTCTTATGCCCAGGTAGTCCGCATCTAAAACAGAGACTGCTTCTGTCCACCTTGCAACTACAATTCGCTGCCATGTGCCCCACTTCTTGACAGCGGAAGCATCGCCGCACTCGAGGTTGCAGCAGTTGGACACGCGCAGACACAAAGCCCACCAAAAGCCTTCCACGACTGACTTTCTTCGCTGCCAGGACAGGGCAGCGGACCCACGCGGTACCCATACCATTCCAGTCCTTGCGGACTTCGCCTACTTTAACGGCTTCAGCCTCGCAGCCACCTGCTCGGCTCACAGCCGCCGCCACCTCTTCTGACGTCACCGAGTCGTCGAGGCCACTTATACGCATCTCCGCACACATAGCTGGCCTCGTCACACGGACTAGTGTAGCGTCCAAGACTCCACGCAATTGCTGCGCCAGAGCGTCCGCCTTTTCGCCGCTACTGGTACCCGGGAGCTCCAGCACTCTACTGCCGGTTGCAGCTACTCGGAACCTAACGTCGTTTATGCCCAAGTCCCCAAGACTTACTTTCTCTTTGAGCTGGGTAAGCACTTGAGCGTACGTGACGTTATTCTCCGTAGCTGCAGGCTGCAGCTTCAGCACTATCGCAGCCGACCGAGGTAGTCGAAGTTTCGGAACTTTCTTTGTTTTTGGTCCCGTCCTCTGCTGTTGCTGTTGGGTAACCGCCTTCTTTTTGGTTTTCTTCTTCGCAACGATGGTCCATCCCTCAGACATGTTAGTCGGAGCCGGTGGCAGAGGCTTCGGCGAAGAGATATCTACTGCTAGCGAAGCTGACCGCTTACTGCCCTTATTCTTGCCCTTGTCTTGCTTGGGCTTCTGTCCTTTCGTGGAGGCAGGGTTGGCAGGGGCCATAAGCGTGGTCACCCCCTTCTGACTCGACTCCAATGCTGATGCAGCCTCGACAAGCAGCCTGTCGGATGCTAGTGGCGGACGCAATCTCTTCGCCGGCAGGAGTCTCTCCTCGATGGCCTCAAGACGGGTGCTAACCATGGTGCCGACCTGTATCATGATTTTTCGCATTACCTCATCTGAGTCAACAGATTGTGACTTTCCCGATCCGCGTCTTTGTGCCGGACTTTCTTGCAGTTGCCGGTCACAGTTGATCTCCTTTCGCAATGCACTCATTTCCTTACGCATCTCACTTAGCTCGTTTTGAAGACGGGCATTGTGATTGCGCAGTTGCGCTACTTCCTCGGTCGCCGTGCGCTGGACTAGAACATCCACTGCGATCGCAATTGCTCTGGTCGCTTCCTTCAGGGCCTTGGTAAATGTACCCTTCAGGTTACCAGACCTGGTAGCGACTTTCTGGATTATGGCCAGGCTGTCAGCAACCTGACCTTTAAGGTCAGACGCCAGACTCGTCTCCTCTGGTTCGACTTCCGAAAGCAGGGACATATTCGAGAGGCTGGAGTTAGCCCTGCTGCGAACGCCCACTACTTCTTCAGACAGCTCTTCTGTCGCCCTCAACTGTACCTCCTGTATTCGGGCGCTCCCCTTCGTCTCTGCCAGACCTACCCGTTGGCCAGATGTTGTTGACCGTCGTTTGCCTTTCTTGCTGGCGGCAACTTTCGGCGCTGGTCTATCAAGCTCTCCATCTCCAGAAGAACCTGACTGGTCACTAGGATTGCGGGGCCGTTTTCTCCTATCTTTTAAATACGGCGCCCTTGCCATTGATCTTTGTGACCCGACTGACGCAAAACTCTCCGTGTCTGAGTCCACACCCCAGAACTTTGTGCCTGACGAGTGAGACTCTCGCCTCTACCGCAAACCCCTGGGCAAAATCGAATCCCCCAAAACAGAATCACATCTCTCTAGCACTACTGTCGCCTCTTTTAACGCCCCTAGATTTATCTGAGGCAATCCTCCTCCAAGTACACCGCCTACTTCAGGCACAACTAACTCTCCGCCTACTACAGGCACATTCTCTACTACGCCCACCTCGGGCACAACCAACTCTCCGCCCCTTCCAGGCCCTCCCTCTACTCCGCCCATCTCGGGCCCTTCCCCCGCAACACATCGGTAGTCTTTGCCCCCCGCAGATTCGTGGGGCTTGCGTGCCGTAGCACGGAGGGACTCTCCAGACTCGCTGGTACCCTCCTGCGGTATGAATAAATTAAGATTTACCGACATGTTGTTTTTTGCTGATCCACAGCTTCGGCTTTTCTGTCGGGGTGTGCTCCCCTAGGCCGTGTCCATAACAATGGACTAAAGGCACGCCCATGCCTTGCTGGTTTTGGTCCGCGCCGGGAATAACTCCCGGTCCACTCGCTCGCAAGAACGAGTGGTTTCCCCTATCCGCCACCTGGGGACGCGCCCAGTAGGAGGACCAGCAACTCCCTTGGGAACCTAACCTAACCTTTTTTTTTTTTTTTTTTTTTTTTTTTTTTTTTAACGTGAGGAAATCCGATTACGGATACCCGGCCGAGTGGGGACTCGGCGCGGGTTATGTGGGACTCGCGGACTGGCAGATGTAGGCCGTCCGAATACCCACTAAAACCTCACGGTGCTCCTCCTCAACCGCCTTTTTGGCCACACGACACGGGAACTACAGTCTTCCGTGAAGCGCGGCGGCGGGAGCCTGTCGGCACGTCGCGGAGTCAAGGGTTGTGTGGTCACCCTCGACGGCCTTCTCGGAGTAGCGCGCGGGAGCAACCTGCGCGCGCCTACTCGGGCCAGGTTAGTAGGCGATCAGCTTCCCCAAGCTGACCGCCCTCTGGCTCATTAGGGCGGAAGGCGGCGGTCGTGTGCCGCCCTCCGGCGACCCGGTCTTTTGCGGCGGATAGCGAGTTCGGCTGATGCCTCCCTCGCACGTTCCGCCGCCTCCTTCTCGAGCACCACTGCCTCGCAGAAGGAAGAGACCGCGTCCCACGACGTCTCGCTACCGGCCATGGCCTTGACCACGGCCGGCAGGGAGAGGTCGTCCCCAATGACGTCGCGCAGAGCGCGACGTTGAGACACCCAAGCTGGGCACACCTCCAGCGTGTGCTGGGCCGTCTCGTCGAGGCAGTCGTCGCAGTGGTGGCAGCGGGCATCGGGCTCCCTCCCAGCGATCCGACACAGGTAACCCCCGAAGCAACCATGCCCCGTGAGCACCTGCGTGGTGCGGAAGGTTAGGACGCCATGACGCCTCGCTAACCACTGGCGGAAGACTGGACGAACAGCCTCGATCGTCCTCCGGCCGGCGGTTGGTGTTGCCAGCCGGGACTCCCACACCTCCAATGCGGCATCCCGCGCCTCCTCTTGTGGTGCTGACCTTGCCGCGGCTCCGGACACAAGGCTCCGACGCCGGCAATAGACCGACGCCAGAGCAGTCGCGTCCAGGTCCCACGGCATGACTCCGGCCAGCACGCACGCCACCTCACCGGAGATGGTCCGGTACCCCCGTATCGCCCGGATGGCAATCACCCTCTGCGCCCGTCGCAGCAGAGTGCAGTTGTGCCGGCCCCGGGCGTCTGGCCATACGGGGGCACCGCAGAGGGACATCGTCCTGACCAATCCGGTGTACAGCCGACGGCTCGAGGCGCTCGGCCCATCCACATTGGGCAAAAGACGCGCCAAGGCCGCCGCCGTCTTCAACAGTTTCGGGGCCAAAGATGAAAAGTGGCCCCGGAAACTCCACCGACCGTCCAGAACAAGTCCGAGGTACTTCATGCTCCTTTTGACGTCAATTGTGACGCCACCGATGACGATATGGGCATCTGGTGGTGGGCCCTTACGAGGAGCATGAAAGTATAATGCCTCGGACTTGTTCAGGGCAACTTCCAAACCAAGCCGCCTAATGCGGCTGACAACATCGGCCACCCCGGCCGTCGCGAGAACCGCCGCCTCCCGGTAGGTCCTCTGCTGCGCCAAGACCAGCGTGTCATCGGCGTAACAGAGGACCTTTATCCCCCCCAAGTTGCTGCCCCGCAGCACCCAGTCGTATCCGATGTTCCAGAGGATGGGTCCCAGCACCGATCCTTGTGGAACACCGGATGACACTTCGTACTCCTCCCATCCACCAGGAGCTGGAAAGATCACGGACCTCCCGGACAGGTAAGCCCCGATGACACAGCACAGGTATGGTGGCACACGGTGGTATAAAAGTGCCTCCTTAATGCAGGGCCAGGGGAGGGAGTTAAAGGCGTTGGCGATGTCTAAAGACACCGCCAAAAGCCCGTCACCCCGAGCAACCGCATCCTGCGCATGGGACTTTACCTCGAGTATGGCATCCACCGTCGAACGCCCACTGCGGAAGCCATACTGCAGGTCCGAGAGGTCCGGACCTGTCCCCTCCAAGTGGCGTTGTAGCCTCCTCGCTACAACTCGCTCGAAGAGCTTGGCGATCTCGCTCAAGAGCACGATAGGCCTATAGGCGGAGGCTGAATCCGCCGGACGCCCCTCCTTCTTAATGAGGACTAACCTGCCTGTCTTCCACCGCTGTGGAATTATGGCTTGAGCCAGACAGGCAGTGAATAGCCCTCGCACTCTGGGCCCCATGGTGTTCAGGGCCAGAGTTAGCGCCCGGCCGGGGATGCCATCCAGGCCAGGGACGTTGCTCTTGTGCCGAGATCGGCGAATAGCTTCTTCGAGCTCCTCCTCCTCCCCCGGTGGTGCGACACTGTCCTCCTCCTCTCGCGCTGCAGGGCGGGCCATAGGAGGTGGTGAAAAATTGGCCCGCTGCGGGAATAGCGACGACAGCACCCCTCGGAGAATATCCGGTCGGAGCGTCTGCGTCAGTGGTGGAGCCCAAGCCCGTAGCCTACCGATCACCATCCGGTAAGGCGTCCCGTACGGGTCTTGGTCTATCCCCGCAATCATTCGATCGTGCGACTCGCCCTTCGCACGACCGATTGCCTCCTGCAGTCGCGTCCTCGCCTCGACATAGACCTGGTACAGTCGGTCTTCCTCCTCCTGCACCTTCTGTACCCGTCTTCGATAGTGGCTGTACTGGCGTCTCGCACCAACGCAGGTGTTACGCAGTTGTGCGATCTCCCACGACCACCAGTACACTTGTCGCCGCTGAGGGCGACGCCCGGAACGGGGCATAGACGCGTCACAGATACGCGTCAACGCCCCCTGCACCCAGGTGGCGGCGTCTTCTGCAGACGCCAAGCTCTGGGGCAGCCAGGATTCCACTATCGCTGCTTCCTCCAGCAGTTGTCTGTCGAGACGACCCAATTGCCACCGCGGTCCGTACTCTCGCGAGGTTGGACTGGGGGCTGGCGGCGCCGCCGGATGTGTGGAGATCTCGTATTGGATGTAGAGGTGGTCCGAGAGAGTCTCCACATCATCCAGCACTCGCCAACCCCGAACACGACGCGCTAGGGCCGGGGTAGCAAACGTTACGTCCACGACGGACCCGCCCAGCCTTCGCACACACGTGTTCGTCGTCCCCCGGTTGAGGACGGACAAACCGGTGGCAATTACCCACTCCGACAGTGTCACACCACGCACATCCGTCGTTGCGGAGCCCCACACGCTGGATTTGGCGTTGAGATCGCCCGCTATCAACACCTCCGCCGGGCGATGCCGTTCTACTATTTCCCCCAATAGAATGAGAAACTCTTCGAACTCTGCAAGAGTTCGATTAGGGGAAAAGTAAACACCAACGACAACTAGGGCGCCGACAAGTGCCGCGACGCATCCCGCACCCCTCTCGACTCGTGAGAAAGGCGGGGAGCCCGCAGCTACCTGGGTGATAATAGTCACCACCCCGGTGTTGTCCGCGACCCAGTTGACCCGCGCAGGCACGCTGTACGGCTCCGCAACAACCGCCACTTGTATCGACCGCTGCGCCAGGCTTTGGACCAATAAGTCTTGGGCTCTGGCACAGTGGTTGATGTTCGCCTGCAGCACCTGAAACGCCATTACTGATGCTCCATTTGCTGCAGCTCCTCGCCCTGCGTTGGGGCTTTAGATTGGCTTCGTCCTGTCGGCCCTGCCGCCCTTTGCCCACCAACTCGCCGCCTCTTCCATTGGGCGCATATTTTTGCGCAAGCTCTTCCCCCTGCCAGGTGATCTGCAGACCTGTGTGCCTCTTCACAAATGGGGCAGTGTGCTGGAGCAGTGCAACCACTTTGCTTGTGCCCAGGCTTCCCGCAACGGAAGCAGTGTGCACTCCTGTCCTTGGCACTACTGCAGTTTGTCGCCATATGTCCCACCTCGTGGCAGCGGAAGCAACGCAACACGCGAGGCTGCAATAGCTGCACACGTGCCGACACAAAACCAACCAACAGTCTTCCGCTGCTTACTCTTTTTGCTGCTGCCACTGGACAGCGAACCCAAGCAGTACCGAGCCCGTTTCTGTCTTGGCGAATTTCCCCAACCTTAACAGCATCAGTCCCGCAGCCACCTGCTCGACTCACAGCCGCAGTCACGTCCTCTGGAGATACCGAGTCATCGAGGCCAGTCACCCTCAGCTCGACACACCTTGTGGGCCTTGACACTTGGACATCGCCCGCGTTAAGCACGCCCCGCAGTTTTTGCGCGAGAACGTCCGCCTTCTCTCCAGTATCTACTCCCGGCAGTTCAAGAAGCCTCGCTCCCGTCGAGGCGACTCTGAACCTGAGGTCCGTGATACCCAGATCTTCAAGGACCACTTTTTCCTTGATCTGAGTCAGGACGTCCTTGTAGGTGACTTCTTTATTAGCACCCGGCTGTAGCTTTAGTGCAACTACAGATGATCGAGGAGGACGAAGCTTGGATGCTTTTACTGCTGACTTTTGTGTCACTCTCTTCCCTTTTGGTTGCTGTGGCGAAGATATCTCCTTCTTCTTCGTATTCCTCCTAGTGACCACATTCCACCCCTCATTAGTGTTGGCAGGAGCAGGTGGTAGAGGCCGCGGCTCGGGAGCTTGTACAGTTTTTGCCTCTTTGCTCTTCTGTGCCTTACCCTTGCCCTTGCCTTTCTGTGGCTTTTGTCCTTTCATGGGGGCTGGGTTGGCGGGGGGCATGAGTGTGGTCACCCTGTCCTCTGTCACATTTGCCGCCGATGGCTTGGCGACATCCACAGGTGGTTGACTGAAAGATAGTGGAGGACGCAGAACCTTTGCTGGCAGAAGCCTGTCCTCGATAGCCTCTAGACGTGCACTCACCATGGTGCCCACCTGGACCATGATGTTCCTCGCAAGCTCGTCCGAAACCTCAAACTGGTGACTTTGGCAGGCGGTTTGGGGATTTTTCCGAGTCTGAGCCGGCATCTCCTTTATGCGACTTTGATCCAGGTCAGCCCGTAAAAGACTGACCTGTTTCTGCATCTCCAGCATCTCTTGTTGCAATTTGCTGTTGTGCGCACGAAGAGTAGCCACCTCCTCTGTGACTGTGCGCTGAGCAAGCGTATCCACAGCTATGGCTATAGATTTTACCGCCTCCTTAAGGGCCTTTGTGAAGGTACCCTTTAGATTGCCAGATTTACTGGCGACCTTCTGTATCACCGCCAGGCTTTCAGAGACTTGACCTTTCAGGTCAGAGGTCAATCTGGTCTACTCCAAATCTAGTCCAGAGAGCAAGGACATATTCGATAGTGTTGAATTTGTCCTGCTTCGAACGGCTAGGGTTCTCTCAGCGACTTCTGCTTCCACCCTGAGCCGAGATTCCTCCTTGTCAATAGCTTCCGCCAGCTGTGCGCCTTGGCCAGATGATGATGGCCTATCCCTTCCTTTCCTGCCAGTCGCCATTTTTGGCGCCGGTCTGTCCTGTTCCCCTTCTCCGAAAGAATCTGACTTGTCACTCCTATGTCTGGGCCTCTTCCTTCTATCTTTTACGAAAGACGTCCTTACATTGATTCTCTGAGACCCGACCGACGTAAGGCTCTCCGTATCAGAGTCCTTCGATCCAGACACCCCCCAGAACCTTCCACCAGACGAGAGAGATTCACGTCTTGATCTTGGACCGTCCAATCGCTCTAATACGACCCTTGCCTCCCTAACCACACCTCCGATGTTATGAGGCACTCCTTCACCTAAAACAGGGCCCCTCTCAGCCGCCCTTTCTACCCTGCCATCTTCAGGCAACGACTCCACAACGACTAACGCTGCACTCTCAACTCCGCCCATCTCGGGCACAACTACATCTCCGCCTTTCGCAGGCCCTTCCTCAACACCGCCCTTCTCGGGCCCCTCCCCCGCAACACATCGATAAACTGGGCCCCCCGCAGATTCGTGGGGCTTGCGTGCCGTAGCACGGAGGGATTCTCCATTGCTGGTACCCTCCTGCGGTAGTAAATTATTCCTGAATACCGACATGTTGTTTGTTGCTGATCCACAGCTTCGGCTTTTCTGTCGGGGTGTGCTCCCCTAGGCCGTGTCCATAACAATGGACTAAAGGCACGCCCATGCCTCGCTGGTTTTGGTCCGCGCCGGGAAAAACTCCCGGTCCACCCGCCCGCAAGAGCGAGTGGTTTCCCCTATCCGCCACCTGGGGACGCGCCCAGTAGGAGGACCAGCAACTCCCTTGGGAACCTAACCTAACCTAACCTAACCTAACCTAACCTAACCTAACCTAACCTTTTTTTTTTTTTTTTTTTTTTTTTTTTTTTTATCGTGAGGAAACCCTTTTACGGGTACGCCACCCGAGTGGGGACTCGAGTGGGTTATGTGGGACTAATGGACCGGCAGATATAGGCCGTCCACACTACCCACTAAAACCTCACGGTGCTCCTCCTCGACCGTCACAGGCCGGGGCTATGGGTGCCATGGATTCGTCCATAGCCTCGGCGACGGGAGCCTGCTAGGCACGTCTCGGAGTCGGGGGTGGTGGGCCACCCTCGATGGCCTGCTCTGAGCAGCGCGCGGGAGCAACCTGCGCGCGCCTACTCGGGCCAGGTTAGTAGGCGATCAGCTTCCCCAAGCTGACCGCCCTCTGGCCGATTAGGGCGGAAGGCGGCGATCGTGTGCCGCCCTCCGGCGACCCGGTCTTTTGCGGCGGACGGCGAGTTCGGAAGAAGCCTCCCTCGCCCGCTCCGCCGCCTCCTTCTCGAGCACCACTGCCTCGCAGAAGGAAGAGACCGCGTCCCTCGACGTCTCGCTACCCGCCATGTCCTTGACTACGCCCGTCAGGGAAAGGTCGTCCCCTATGACGCCGCGCAATGCGCGACGTTGAGACGCCCAGGCTGGGCACACCTCCAGCGTGTGCTGGGCCGTCTCTTCGAGGTAGTCGCAGTGGTGGCAGCGGGTGTCGGGCTCCCTCCCAGCGACCCGACACAGATTTCTCCCAAAGCAACCGTGCCCTGAGAGTACCTGTGTGGTGCGGAAGGTTAGGACGCCATGACGCCTCGCTAACCACTGGCGGAAAACTGGACGAACCGCCTCGATCGTCCTCTGGCCTGCGGTTGGTGTTGCCAGCCGGGAGTCCAACTCTTGCAATGCGGCATCTCGCGCCTCCTCCTGTGGTGCTGACCTTGCTGAAGCCCCGGACGCAAGACCTCGACGCCGGCAATAGACCGACGCCAGAGCAATCGCGTCCAGGTCCCACGGCAGGACTCCTGCCAGCACACACGCCACCTCACCGGAGATGGTAACCTTTTTTTTTTTTTTTTTTTTTTTTTTTTTTTTTTTTTTTTTTAACGTGAGGAAATCCGATTACGGATACCCGGCCGAGTGGGGACTCGAGCGCGGGTTATGTGGGACTCGCGGACTGGCAGAAGGCCGGCCGTCCGAATACCCACTAAAACCTCACGGTGCTCCTCCTCAACCGCCTTTTTGGCCGCACGACACGGGAACTAGAGTCTTCCGTGAAGCGCGGCGGCGGGAGCCTGTCGGCACGTCGCGGAGTCAAGGGTGGTGTGGTCACCCTCGACGGCCTTCTCAGAGTAGCGCGCGGGAGCAACCTGCGCGCGCCTACTCGGGCCAGGTTAGTAGGCGATCAGCTTCCCCAAGCTGACCGCCCTCTGGCTCATTAGGGCGGAAGGCGGCGGTCGTGTGCCGCCCTCCGGCGACCCGGTCTTTTGCGGCGGATAGCGAGTTCGGCTGATGCCTCCCTCGCACGTTCCGCCGCCTCCTTCTCGAGCACCACTGCCTCGCAGAAGGAAGAGACCGCGTCCCACGACGTCTCGCTACCGGCCATGGCCTTGACCACGGCCGGCAGGGAGAGGTCGTCCCCAATGACGTCGCGCAGAGCGCGACGTTGAGACGCCCAAGCTGGGCACACCTCCAGCGTGTGCTGGGCCGTCTAGTCGAGGCAGGCGTCGAAGTGGTGGCAGCGGGCATCGGGCTCCCTCCCAGCGATCCGACACAGGTAACCCCCGAAGCAACCATGCCCCGTGAGCACCTGCGTGGTGCGGAAGGTTAGGACGCCGTGACGCCTCGCTAACCACTGGCGGAAGACTGGACGAAAAGCCTCGATCGTCCTCCGGCCGGCAGATGGTGTTGCCAGCCGGGGCTCCCACACCTCTAATGCGGCATCCCGCGCCTCCTCTTGTGGTGCTGACCTATCCGCGGACCCGGACACGAGGCCCCGACGCCGGCAATAGACCGACGCCAGAGCAGTCGCGTCCATATCCCACGGCATGACTCCGGCCAGCACGCACGACACCTCACCGGAGATGGTCCGATACCCCCGTATCGCCCGGATGGCCATCCCCCTCTGCGCCCGTCGCAGCAGAGTGACATTGTGCCGGTCCAGGGCGTCCGCCCATACCGGAGATGGTAACCTAACCTAACCTAACCTAACCTAACCTAACCTAACCTTTTTTTTTTTTTTTTTTTTTTTTTTTTTTTTTTTTTTTTTTTTTTAACGTGAGGAAACCCTTTTACGGGTACGCCACCCGAGTGGGGACTCGAGTGGGTTATGTGGGACTAATGGACCGGCAGATATAGGCCGTCCACACTACCCACTAAAACCTCACGGTGCTCCTCCTCGACCGTCACAGGCCGGGGCTATGGGTGCCATGGATTCGTCCATAGCCTCGGCGACGGGAGCCTGCTAGGCACGTCTCGGAGTCGGGGGTGGTGGGCCACCCTCGACGGCCTGCTCTGAGTAGCGCGCGGGAGCAACCTGCGCGCGCCTACTCGGGCCAGGTTGGTAGGCGATCAGCTTCCCCAAGCTGACCGCCCTCTGGCCGATTTGGGCGGAAGGCGGCGATCGTGTGCCGCCCTCCGGCGACCCGGTCTGTTGCGGCGGACGGCAAGTTCGGAAGAAGCCTCCCTCGCCCGCTCCGCCGCCTCCTTCTCGAGCACCACTGCCTCGCAGAAGGAAAAGACCGCGTCCCACGACGTCTCGCTGCCGGCCATGGCCTTGACTACGGCCGGCAGGGAAAGGTCGTCCCCTATGACGCCGCGCAATGCGCGACGTTGAGACGCCCAGGCTGGGCACACCTCCAGCGTGTGCTGGGCCGTCTCTTCGAGGCAGTCGCAGTGGTGGCAGCAGGTGTCGGGCTCCCTCCCAGCGACCCGACACAGATATCTCCCAAAGCAACCGTGCCCTGAGAGTACCTGTGTGGTGCGGAAGGTTAGGACGCCATGACGCCTCGCTAACCACTGGCGGAAAACTGGACGAACTGCCTCGATCGTCCTCCGGCCGGCGGTTGGTGTTGCCAGCCGGGACTCCCACTCTTGCATTGCGGCATCCCGCGCCTCCTCCTGTGGTGCTGACCTTGCTGCGGCCCCGGACACGAGGCCCCGACGCCGGCAATAGACCGACGCCAGAGCAGTCGCGTCCATGTCCCACGGCAGGACTCCTGCCAGCACACACGCCACCTCACCGGAGATGGTCCTGTAACCCCGTATCACCCTGATGGCCATCACCCTCTGCGCCCGTCGCAGCAGGGCGACGTTTTGCCGGTTCAGGGCGTCCGCCCATACGGGAGCACCGTACAGCGCCATCGATCGGACCACTCCGGTGTACAGCCGACGGCTCGAGGCGCGCGGCCCACTTACGTTGGGCAAAAGGCGCGCCAAGGCCCCCGCTGTCTTCAACAGCCTCGGGACCAGTCGTATAAAATGGTCCCGAAAGCTCCACCTGTTGTCCAAGACAAGTCCGAGGTATTTCAAGCTCCTCTTAACCTCGATCGTCACACCGCCGACGACGATGTGGGCCTCTGGTGGAGCGGCCCTCCTCGGAGCGTTGAAATAGATTGCCTCAGACTTGTCTAGTGCAACCTCCAGACCCAGCCGCCGAATCCGCCCGACGACGTGAGCCACGCCAGCAACCTTTTTTTTTTTTTTTTTTTTTTTTTTTTTTTTTTTTTTTTTTTTTTTTTTTTTTTTTTTTTTTTTTTTTAACGTGAGGAAATCCGATTACGGATACCCGGCCGAGTGGGGACTCGAGCGGGTTATGTGGGACTCGCGGACTGGCAGATATAGGCCGTCCGAATACCCACTAAAAGCAGCAGAGCAGTCGCGTCCAGGTCCCACGGCATGACTCCGGCCAGCACGCACGCCACCTCACCGGAGATGGTCCGATACCCCCGTATCGCCCGGATGGCCATCACCCTCTGCGCCCGTCGCAGCAGAGTGACGTTGTGCCGGTCCAGGGCGTCCGCCCATACGGGGGCACCGTAGAGGGCCATCGACCTGACCACTCCGGTGTACAGCCGACGGCTCGAGGCGCTCGGCCCATCCACATTGGGCAAGAGGCGCGCCAAGGCCGCCGCCGTCTTCAACAGTTTCGGGGCCAAAGATGAAAAGTGGCCCCGGAAACTCCACCGACCGTCCAGAACAAGTCCGAAGTACATTATGCTCCTTTTGACGTCAATTGTGACGCCACCGACGACGATATGGGCATCTGGTGGTGGTCCCTTTCGAGGAGCATGAAAGTATAATGCCTCGGACTTGTTCAAGGCAACTTCCAAACCAAGCCGCCTAATGCGGCTGACAACATCGGCCACCCCGGCCGTCGCGAGAACCGCCGCCTCCCGGTAGGTCCTCTGCTGCGCCAAGACCAGCGTGTCATCGGCGTAACAGAGGACCTTTATTCCCCCCAAGTTGCTGCCTCGCAGCACCCAGTCATATCCGATGTTCCAGAGGATCGGTCCCAGCACCGATCCTTGTGGAACACCGGATGACACCACGTACTCCTTCCATCCACCAGGAGCTGGAAAGATCACGGACCTCCCGGACAGGTAAGCCCCGATGACGCGGCACAGGTATGGAGGCACACGATGATATAAAAGTGCCTCCTTAATGCAGGGCCAGGGCAGGGAGTTAAAAGCGTTGGCGATGTCTAAAGACACCGCCAAAACCCCGTCACCCCGGGCAACCGCATCCTGCGCATGGGACTTCACCTCGAGTATGGCATCCACCGTCGAACGCCCACTGCGGAAGCCATACTGCAGGTCCGAGAGGTCCGGACCTGTCCCCTCCAAATGGCGTTGTAGCCTCCTCGCTACAACTCGCTCGAAAAGCTTGGCGATCTCGCTCAAGAGCACGATAGGCCTATAGGCGGAGGCTGAATCCGCCGGACGACCCTCCTTCTTAATGAGGATTAACCTGCCTGTCTTCCACCGCTGTGGAATTATGGCTTGAGCCAGACAGGCAGTGAATAGCCCTCGCACTCTGGGCCCCATGGTGTTCAGGGCCAGAGTTAACGCCCGGCCGGGGATGCCATCCAGGCCAGGGGCGGTGCTCTTGTGCCGAGATCGGCGAACAGCTTTTTCGAGCTCCTCCTCCTCCACCGGTGGTGCGACACTGTCCTCCTCCTCTCGCGCTGCAGGGCGGGCCATAGAAGGTGGTGAAAAGTTGGCCCGCTGCGGGAATAGCGACGACAGCACCCCTCGGGGAATATCCGGTCGGAGCGTCTGCGTCAGTGGTGGAGCCCAAGCCCGTAGCCTACCGATCACCATCCGGTAAGGCGTCCCGTACGGGTCTTGGTCTATCCCCGCAATCATTCGATCGTGCGACTCGCCCTTCGCACGACCGATTGCCTCCTGCAGCCGCGTCCTCGCCTCGACATAGACCTGGTACAGTCGGTCTTCCTCCTCCTGCACCTTCTGTACCCGTCTCCGATAGTAGCTGTACTGGCGTCTCGCACCAACGCAGGTGTTACGCAGTTGTGCGATCTCCCACGACCACCAGTACACTTGTCGCCGCTGAGGGCGACGCCCGGAACGGGGCATTGACGCGTCACAGATACGCGTCAACGCCCCCTGCACCCAGGTGGCGGCGTCTTCTGCAGACGCCAAGCTCTGGGGCAGCCAGGATTCCACTATCGCTGCTTCCTCCAGCAGTTGTCTGTCGAGACGACCCAATTGCCACCGCGGTCCGTACTCTCGCGAGGTTGGACTGGGGGCTGGCGGCGCCGCCGGATGTGTGGAGATCTCGAATTGGATGTAGAGGTGGTCCGAGAGAGTCTCCACATCATCCAGCACTCGCCAACCCCGAACACGACGCGCTAGGGCCGGGGTCGCAAACGTTACGTCCACGACGGACCCGCCCAGCCTTCGCACACACGTGTTCGTTGTCCCTCGATTGAGGACAGACAAACCGGTGGCAATAACCCACTCCGACAGTGTCACACCACGCGCATCCGTCGTTGCGGAGCCCCATACGCTGGATTTGGCGTTGAGATCGCCGGCAACTAACACCTCCGCCGGGCGATGCCGTTCTACCATTTCCCCCAATCGAATGAGAAACTCTTCGAACTCTGCGAGGATTCGATTAGGGGAAATGTAAACACCAACGACAACTAGGTCGCCGACAAGTGCCGCGACGCATCCCGCACCCCTCTCGACTCGTGAGAAAGGCGGAGAGCCCGCAGCTACCTGGGTGATAATAGTCACCACCCCGGTGTTGGTCCGCGACCCAGTTATCCCGCGCAGGCACGCTGTATGGCTCCATAACAACCACTCGACCGCTCCGCTTGGATACTGGTCCGACGCCGGAACAAGCTGGCCACCGATTCGTTCGATTCGGAGCACGGGACGGTTCGAGGTCAATCCGGAAAAAACGTAGCCGTGCACTTAACCGAAAGCGTCACGAGAACCGTCCAACTATTTTCCTAACTAAATAACCAATCACCTGAACTTCCCAGGTCAATCTTAGCGTTTATACTAGACTTGGAAACTCTACCTCCGGCCACCACAATCAGTATGTGAAAAATAAAGCAATATTCGTCGAAACAGGCTAAATCCACTGATTGCTTACCGGAAGTAAATGTCGATTTGTAGCTGAATTGTACAAAAACTTGCTCCGTCCTGTCATGTTCTTTGCTTGTGTTGCGTTCGCGCACACTAACGAAGACCTCCTTCAGAGGGTCAAAATAAATTCCTACCCCATGGCATCGGATTCCCCTCGTTCGTACGCAACGGGCCGATTACACAAAGGTTTCGAATTAGAGTCGGCTCCAGGAAGCTGAAAGGCTTAAAAACCTACTGAACGTCAGCCGACCACTCTGAAATCCCATACATTGTTTCGCGAATAAAATATAAATAAGAAATTGGAACTTTCACGCCCTCCGGAACCCGTCCTCTAGACCGAGGACCCAATCACAGTCGAAACGTTAAATAGCAGTTCATTCTCAGTCCATTTTTGTTTTCGCCGTCGCCGTCGAGCGAAAGTCCAGTCCTTTTGCAATTTTTTCGCGAATTTTTCGCGCCGCTACACGCCAAAAACACCTGAAAAATTCAATTTTTACAACTTTTCACACCCAACCCCCCTCCCCCCCTCTGACTTTTCTTCGTCGTTTCGTAGGGCTCTCGACGCCCGATCGTTGGACACCGGTTTCGTTCGAATCGGAGCACGGGAAACCGAAAAACACTAAAATACCTACTTTTGATAGTCGAAATCCACTTAAGCTCGACAGCATCGAAGAAATCCCATACAAATTGAATTTTTCAAAACTCATCCGATCACTCTGAAATTTTTATACATTGTAAATCTGATCGAATAAACATTATAAATAAGAAATTGGAACTATTCACTCACCTCCGGAACCCTGAAAAATAGATCTGAAAATTTTAATTAATAATACATTTAAAAAGTTAAATATGAGTCACTTACCTTTGGTCGATTTTTGTTTTGTAGGTGTCGTTGCGTAGGTCTTGCTGCGTCGTACCTGTCCAAATTTTTTGCAATTTTTTCGCGAATTTTTCGCGCCGCTACACGCCAAAAACACCTGAAAAATTCAATTTTTACAACTTTTCACACCCAACCCCCCTCCCCCCCTCTGACTTTTCTTCGTCGTTTCGTAGGGCTCTCGACGCCCGATCGTTGGACACCGGTTTCGTTCGAATCGGAGCACGGGAAACCGAAAAACACTAAAATACCTACTTTTGATAGTCGAAATCCACTTAAGCTCGACAGCATCGAAGAAATCCCATACAAATTGAATTTTCAAAACTCATCCGATCACTCTGAAATTTTTATACATTGTAAATCTGATCGAATAAACATTATAAATAAGAAATTGGAACTATTCACTCACCTCCGGAACCCTGAAAAATAGATCTGAAAATTTTAATTAATAATACATTTAAAAAGTTAAATATGAGTCACTTACCTTTGGTCGATTTTTGTTTTGTAGGTGTCGTTGCGTAGGTCTTGCTGCGTCGTACCTGTCCAAATTTTTTGCAATTTTTTTCGCGAATTTTTCGCGCCGCTACACGCCAAAAACACCTGAAAAATTCAATTTTTACAACTTTTCACACCCAACCCCCCTCCCCCCCTCTGACTTTTCTTCGTCGTTTCGTAGGGCTCTCGACGCCGATCGTTGGACACCGGTTTCGTTCGAATCGGAGCACGGGAAACCGAAAAACACTAAAATACCTACTTTTGATAGTCGAAATCCACTTAAGCTCGACAGCATCGAAGAAATCCCATACAAATTGAATTTTTCAAAACTCATCCGATCACTCTGAAATTTTTATACATTGTAAATCTGATCGAATAAACATTATAAATAAGAAATTGGAACTATTCACTCACCTCCGGAACCCTGAAAAATAGATCTGAAAATTTAATTAATAATACATTTAAAAAAGTTAATATGAGTCACTTACCTTTGGTCGATTTTTGTTTGGTAGGTGTCGTTGCGTAGGGTCTTGCTGCGTCGTACCTGTCCAAATTTTTTGCAATTTTTTCGCGAATTTTTCGCGCCGCTACACGCCAAAAACACCTGAAAAATTCAATTTTTACAACTTTTCACACCCAACCCCCCTCCCCCCCCTCTGACTTTTCTTCGTCGTTTCGTAGGGCTCTCGACGCCCGATCGTTGGCACACGGTTTCGTTCGAATCGGAGCACGGGAAACCGAAAAAACACTAAAATACCTACTTTTGATAGTCGAAATCCACTTAAGCTCGACAGCATCGAAGAAATCCCATACAAATTGAATTTTTCAAAACTCATCCGATCACTCTGAAATTTTTATACATTGTAAATCTGATCGAATAAACATTATAAATAAGAAATTGGAACTATTCACTCACCTCCGGAACCCTGAAAAATAGATCTGAAAATTTTAATTAATAATACATTTAAAAAGTTAAATATGAGTCACTTACCTTTGGTCGATTTTTGTTTTGTAGGTGTCGTTGCGTAGGTCTTGCTGCGTCGTACCTGTCCAAATTTTTTGCAATTTTTTCGCGAATTTTTCGCGCCGCTACACGCCAAAAACACCTGAAAAATTCAATTTTTACAACTTTTCACACCCAACCCCCCTCCCCCCCTCTGACTTTTCTTCGTCGTTTCGTAGGGCTCTCGACGCCCGATCGTTGGACACCGGTTTCGTTCGAATCGGAGGCACGGGAAACCGAAAAACACTAAATACCTACTTTTGATAGTCGAAATCCACTTAAGCTCGACAGCATCGAAGAAATCCCATACAAATTGAATTTTTCAAAACTCATCCGATCACTCTGAAATTTTTATACATTGTAAATCTGATCGAATAAACATTATAAATAGAAATTGGAACTATTCACTCACCTCCGGAACCCTGAAAAATAGATCTGAAAATTTAATTAATAATACATTTAAAAAGTTAAATATGAGTCACTTACCTTTGGTCCGATTTTTGTTTTGTAGGTGTCGTTGCGTAGGTCTTGCTGCGTCGTACCTGTCCAAATTTTTTGCAATTTTTTCGCGAATTTTTCGCGCCGCTACACGCAAAAAACACCTGAAAAATTCAATTTTTACAACTTTTCACACCCAACCCCCCTCCCCCCCTCTGACTTTTCTTCGTCGTTTCGTAGGGCTCTCGACGCCCGATCGTTGGACACCGGTTTCGTTCGAATCGGAGCACGGGAAACCGAAAAACACTAAATACCTACTTTTGATAGTCGAAATCCACTTAAGCTCGACAGCATCGAAGAAATCCCATACAAATTGAATTTTTCAAAACTCATCCGATCACTCTGAAATTTTTATACATTGTAAATCTGATCGAATAAACATTATAAATAAGAAATTGGAACTATTCACTCACCTCCGGAACCCTGAAAAATAGATCTGAAAATTTTAATTAATAATACATTTAAAAAGTTAAATATGAGTCACTTACCTTTGGTCGATTTTTGTTTTCTAGGTGTCGTTGCGTAGGTCTTGCTGCGTCGTACCTGTCCAAATTTTTTGCAATTTTTTTCGCGAATTTTCGCGCCGCTACACGCCAAAAACACCTGAAAAATTCAATTTTTACAACTTTTCACACCCAACCCCCCTCCCCCCCCCTCACCTTTTTTTTTCGTTTTGTTGGGGTCCCCGCCCCCCGGCCGTTGGACACCGGTTTCGTTCGAATCGGAGCACGGGAAACCGAAAAAACACTAAAATACCTACTTTTGATAGTCGAAATCCACTTAAGCTCGACAGCATCGAAGAAATCCCATACAAATTGAATTTTTCAAAACTCATCCGATCACTCTGAATTTTTTATACATTGTAAATCTGATCGAATAAACATTATAAATAAGAAATTGAACTATTCACTCACCTCCGGAACCCTGAAAAATAGATCTGAAATTTTAATTAATAATACATTTAAAAAGTTAAATATGAGTCACTTTCCTTTTGGTCGATTTTTGTTTTCTAGGTGTCGTTGCGTAGGTCTTGCTGCGTCGTACCTGTCCAAATTTTTTGCAATTTTTTCGCGAATTTTTCGCGCCGCTACACGCAAAAAACACCTGAAAAATTCAATTTTTACAACTTTTCACACCCAACCCCCCTCCCCCCCCCCTGCCTTTTTTTCTTCGTTCGTAGGGCTCTCGACGCCCGATCGTTGGACCACCGGTTTCGTTCGAATCGGAGCACGGGAAACCGAGAAAAACACTAAAATACCTACTTTTGATCGTCGAATTCCACTTAAGCTCGACAGCATCGAAGAAATCCCATACAAATTGAATTTTTCAAAACTCATCCGATCACTCTGAAATTTTTATACATTGTAAATCTGATCGAATAACATTATAAATAAGAAATTGGAACTATTCACTCACCTCCGGAACCCTGAAAAAATAGATCTGAAATTTTAATTAATAATACATTTAAAAAGTTAAATATGAGTCACTTACCTTTGGTCGATTTTGTTTTGTAGGTGTCGTTGCGTAGGTCCTTGCTGCGTCGTACCTGTCCAAATTTTTTGCAATTTTTTCGCGAATTTTTCGCGCCGCTACACGCAAAAAACACCTGAAAAATTCAATTTTTACAACTTTTCACACCCAACCCCCCCCCCCCCCCCCGCTTTTTTTTTCGTCGTTTCGTAGGGCTCTCGACGCCCGATCGTTGGACACCGGTTTCGTTCGAATCGGAGCACGGGAGAACCGAAAAACACTAAAATACCTACTTTTGATAGTCGAAATCCACTTAAGCTCGACCAGCATCGAAGAAATCCCATACCAAATTGAATTTTTCAAAACTCATCCGATCCCTCTGAAATTTTTATACATTGTAAATCTGATCGAATAAACATTATAATAAGAAATTGGAACTATTCACTCACCTCCGGAACCTGAAAAATAGATCTGAAAATTTTAATTAATAATACATTTAAAAAGTTAAATATGAGTCACTTACCCTTTGGTCGATTTTTTGTTTTGTAGGTGTCGTTGCGTAGGTCTTGCTGCTGTCGTACCTGTCCAAATTTTTTGCAATTTTTTCGCGAATTTTTTCGCGCCGCTACACGCCAAAAACACCTGAAAAATTCATTTTACAACTTTTCACACCCAACCCCCCCTCCCCCCCTCTGACTTTTCTTCGTCGTTTCGTAGGGCTCTCGACGCCCGATCGTTGGACACCGGTTTCGTTCGAATCGGAGCACGGGAAACCGAAAAACACCTAAAATACCTACTTTTGATAGTCGAAATCCACTTAAGCTCGACAGCATCGAAGACATCCCATACAAATTGAATTTTTCAAAACTCATCCGATCACTCTGAAATTTTTATACATTGTAAATCTGATCGAAATAAACATTATAATAAGAAATTGGAACTATTCACTCACCTCCGGAACCCTGAAAAATAGATCTGAAAATTTTAATTAATAATACATTTAAAAAAGTTAAATATGAGTCACTTACCTTTGGTCGATTTTTGTTTTCTAGGTGTCGTTGCGTAGGTCTTGCTGCGTCGTACCTGTCCAAATTTTTTGCAATTTTTTCGCCGAATTTTTCGCGCCGCTACACGCCAAAAACACCTGAAAAATTCAATTTTTACAACTTTTCACACCCAACCCCCCTCCCCCCCTCTGACTTTTCTTCGTCGTTTCGTAGGGCTCTCGACGCCCGATCGTTGGACACCGGTTTCGTTCGAATCGGAGCACGGGAAACCGAAAAAACACTAAAATACCTACTTTTGATAGTCGAAATCCACTTAAGCTCGACAGCATCGAAGAAATCCCATACAAATTGAATTTTTCAAAACTCATCCGATCACTCTGAAATTTTTATACATTGTAAATCTGATCGAATAACATTATAAATAAGAAATTGGAACTATTCACTCACCTCCGGAACCTGAAAAATAGATCTGAAATTTTAATTAATAATACATTTAAAAAGTTAAATATGAGTCACTTACCTTTGGTCGATTTTTGTTTTGTAGGTGTCGTTGCGTAGGTCTTGCTGCGTCGTACCTGTCCAAATTTTTTGCAATTTTTTCGCGAATTTTTCGCGCCGCTACACGCAAAAAACACCTGAAAAATTCAATTTTTACAACTTTTCACACCCAACCCCCCTCCCCCCCCTCTGACTTTTCTTCGTCGTTTCGTAGGGCTCTCGACGCCCGATCGTTGGACACCGGTTTCGTTCGAATCGGAGCACGGGAAACCGAAAAACACTAAAATACCTACTTTTGATAGTCGAAATCCACTTAAGCTCGACAGCATCGAAGAAATCCCATACAAATTGAATTTTTCAAAACTCATCCGATCACTCTGAAATTTTTATACATTGTAAATCTGATCGAATAAACATTATAAATAAGAAATTGGAACTATTCACTCACCTCCGGAACCCTGAAAAATAGATCTGAAAATTTTAATTAATAATACATTTAAAAAGTTAAATATGAGTCACTTACCTTTGGTCGATTTTTGTTTTGTAGGTGTCGTTGCGTAGGTCTTGCTGCGTCGTACCTGTCCAATTTTTTGCAATTTTTTCGCGAATTTTTCGCGCCGCTACACGCCAAAAACACCTGAAAAATTCAATTTTTACAACTTTTCACACCCAACCCCCTCCCCCCCTCTGACTTTTCTTCGTCGTTTCGTAGGGCTCTCGACGCCCGATCGTTGGACACCGGTTTCGTTCGAATCGGAGCACGGGAAACCGAAAAACACTAAATACCTACTTTTGATAGTCGAAATCCACTTAAGCTCGACAGCATCGAAGAAATCCCATACAAATTGAATTTTTCAAAACTCATCCGATCACTCTGAAATTTTTATACATTGTAAATCTGATCGAATAAACATTATAAATAAGAAATTGGAACTATTCACTCACCTCCGGAACCCTGAAAAATAGATCTGAAAATTTTAATTAATAATACATTTAAAAAGTTAAATATGAGTCACTTACCTTTGGTCGATTTTTGTTTTGTAGGTGTCGTTGCGTAGGTCTTGCTGCGTCGTACCTGTCCAAATTTTTTGCAATTTTTTCGCGAATTTTTCGCGCCGCTACACGCCAAAAACACCTGAAAAATTCAATTTTTACAACTTTTCACACCCAACCCCCCTCCCCCCTCTGACTTTTTCTTCGTCGTTTCGTAGGGCTCTCGACGCCCGATCGTTGGACACCGGTTTCGTTCGAATCGGAGCACGGGAAACCGAAAAACACTAAAATACCTACTTTTGATAGTCGAAATCCACTTAAGCTCGACAGCATCGAAGAAATCCCATACAAATTGAATTTTTCAAAACTCATCCGATCACTCTGAAATTTTTATACATTGTAAATCTGATCGAATAAACATTATAAATAAGAAATTGGAACTATTCACTCACCTCCGGAACCCTGAAAAATAGATCTGAAAATTTTAATTAATAATACATTTAAAAAGTTAAATATGAGTCACTTACCTTTGGTCGATTTTTGTTTTGTAGGTGTCGTTGCGTAGGTCTTGCTGCGTCGTACCTGTCCAAATTTTTTGCAATTTTTTCGCGAATTTTTCGCGCCGCTACACGCCAAAACACCTGAAAAATTCAATTTTTACAACTTTTCACACCCAACCCCCCCTCCCCCCTCTGACTTTTCTTCGTCGTTTCGTAGGGCTCTCGACGCCCGATCGTTGGACACCGGTTTCGTTCGAATCGGAGCACGGGAAACCGAAAAAACACTAAAATACCTACTTTTGATAGTCGAAATCCACTTAAGCTCGACAGCATCGAAGAAATCCCATACAAATTGAATTTTTCAAAACTCATCCGATCACTCTGAAATTTTTATACATTGTAAATCTGATCGAATAAACATTATAAATAAGAAATTGGAACTATTCACTCACCTCCGGAACCCTGAAAAATAGATCTGAAAATTTAATTAATAATACATTTAAAAAGTTAAATATGAGTCACTTACCTTTGGTCGATTTTTGTTTTGTAGGTGTCGTTGCGTAGGTCTTGCTGCGTCGTACCTGTCCAAATTTTTTGCAATTTTTTCGCGAATTTTTCGCGCCGCTACACGCCAAAAACACCTGAAAAATTCAATTTTTACAACTTTTCACACCCAACCCCCCTCCCCCCCTCTGACTTTTCTTCGTCGTTTCGTAGGGCTCTCGACGCCCGATCGTTTGGACACCGGTTTCGTTCGAATCGGAGCACGGGAAACCGAAAAAACACTAAAATACCTACTTTTGATAGTCGAAATCCACTTAAGCTCGACAGCATCGAAGAAATCCCATACAAATTGAATTTTTCAAAACTCATCCGATCACTCTGAAATTTTTATACATTGTAAATCTGATCGAATAAACATTATAAATAAGAAATTGGAACTATTCACTCACCTCCGGAACCCTGAAAAATAGATCTGAAAATTTAATTAATAATACATTTAAAAAGTTAAATATGAGTCACTTACCTTTGGTCGATTTTTGTTTTGTAGGTGTCGTTGCGTAGGTCTTGCTGCGTCGTACCTGTCCAATTTTTTGCAATTTTTTCGCGAATTTTTCGCGCCGCTACACGCCAAAAAAACCTGAAAAATTCAAATTTTTACAACTTTTCACACCCAACCCCCCTCCCCCCCTCTGACTTTTCTTCGTCGTTTCGTAGGGCTCTCGACGCCGATCGTTGGACACCGGTTTCGTTCGAATCGGAGCACGGGAAACCGAAAAACACTAAAATACCTACTTTTGATAGTCGAAATCCACTTAAGCTCGACAGCATCGAAGAAATCCATACAAATTGAATTTTTCAAAACTCATCCGATCACTCTGAAATTTTTATACATTGTAAATCTGATCGAATAAACATTATAAATAAGAAATTGGAACTATTCACTCACCTCCGGAACCCTGAAAAATAGATCTGAAATTTTAATTAATAATACATTTAAAAAGTTAAATATGAGTCACTTACCTTTGGTCGATTTTTGTTTTGTAGGTGTCGTTGCGTAGGTCTTGCTGCGTCGTACCTGTCCAAATTTTTTGCAATTTTTTCCGCGAATTTTTCGCGCCGCTACACGCCAAAAACACCTGAAAAATTCAATTTTTACAACTTTTCACACCCAACCCCCCTCCCCCCCTCTGACTTTTCTTCGTCGTTTCGTAGGGCTCTCGACGCCCGATCGTTGGACACCGGTTTCGTTCGAATCGGAGCACGGGAAACCGAAAAACACTAAAATACCTACTTTTGATAGTCGAAATCCACTTAAGCTCGACAGCATCGAAGAAATCCCATACAAATTGAATTTTTCAAAACTCATCCGATCACTCTGAATTTTTATACATTGTAAATCTGATCGAATAAACATTATAAATAAGAAATTGGAAACTATTCACTCACCTCCGGAACCCTGAAAAATAGATCTGAAAATTTTAATTAATAATACATTTAAAAAGTTAAATATGAGTCACTTACCTTTGGTCGATTTTTGTTTGTAGGTGTCGTTGCGTAGGTCTTGCTGCGTCGTACCTGTCCAAATTTTTTGCAATTTTTTTCGCGAATTTTTCGCGCCGCTACACGCCAAAAACACCTGAAAAATTCAATTTTTACAACTTTTCACACCCAACCCCCCCCTCCCCCCCTCTGACTTTTCTTCGTCGTTTCGTAGGGCTCTCGACGCCCGATCGTTGGACACCCGGTTTCGTTCGAATCGGAGCACGGGAAACCGAAAAACACTAAAATACCTACTTTTGATAGTCGAAATCCACTTAAGCTCGACAGCATCGAAGAAATCCCATACAAATTGAATTTTTCAAAACTCATCCGATCACTCTGAAATTTTTATACATTGTAATCTGATCGAATAAACATTATAAATAAGAAATTGGAACTATTCACTCACCTCCGGAACCCTGAAAAATAGATCTGAAAATTTTAATTAATAATACATTTAAAAAGTTAAATATGAGTCACTTACCTTTGGTCGATTTTTGTTTTGTAGGTGTCGTTGCGTAGGTCTTGCTGCGTCGTACCTGTCCAAATTTTTTGCAATTTTTTCGCGAATTTTTCGCGCCGCTACACGCCAAAAACACCTGAAAAATTCAATTTTTACAACTTTTCACACCCAACCCCCCTCCCCCCCTCTGACTTTCTTCGTCGTTTCGTAGGGCTCTCGACGCCCGATCGTTGGACACCGGTTTCGTTCGAATCGGAGCACGGGAAACCGAAAAAACACTAAAATACCTACTTTTGATAGTCGAAATCCACTTAAGCTCGACAGCATCGAAGAAATCCCATACAAATTGAATTTTTCAAACTCATCCGATCACTCTGAAATTTTTATACATTGTAAATCTGATCGAATAAACATTATAAATAAGAAATTGGAACTATTCACTCACCTCCGGAACCCTGAAAAATAGATCTGAAAATTTTAATTAATAATACATTTAAAAAGTTAAATATGAGTCACTTACCTTTGGTCGATTTTTGTTTTGTAGGTGTCGTTGCGTAGGTCTTGCTGCGTCGTACCTGTCCAAATTTTTTGCAATTTTTTCGCGAATTTTTCGCGCCGCTACACGCCAAAAACACCTGAAAAATTCAATTTTTACAACTTTTCACACCCAACCCCCCTCCCCCCCTCTGACTTTTCTTCGTCGTTTCGTAGGGCTCTCGACGCCCGATCGTTGGACACCGGTTTCGTTCGAATCGGAGCACGGGAAACCGAAAAACACTAAAATACCTACTTTTGATAGTCGAAATCCACTTAAGCTCGACAGCATCGAAGAAATCCCATACAAATTGAATTTTTCAAAACTCATCCGATCACTCTGAAATTTTTATACATTGTAAATCTGATCGAATAAACATTATAAATAAGAAATTGGAACTATTCACTCACCTCCGGAACCCTGAAAAATAGATCTGAAAATTTTAATTAATAATACATTTAAAAAGTTAAATATGAGTCACTTACCTTTGGTCGATTTTTGTTTTGTAGGTGTCGTTGCGTAGGTCTTGCTGCGTCGTACCTGTCCAAATTTTTTGCAATTTTTTCGCGAATTTTTCGCGCCGCTACACGCCAAAAACACCTGAAAAATTCAATTTTTACAACTTTTCACACCCAACCCCCCTCCCCCCCTCTGACTTTTCTTCGTCGTTTCGTAGGGCTCTCGACGCCCGATCGTTGGACACCGGTTTCGTTCGAATCGGAGCACGGGAAACCGAAAAACACTAAAATACCTACTTTTGATAGTCGAAATCCACTTAAGCTCGACAGCATCGAAGAAATCCCATACAAATTGAATTTTTCAAAACTCATCCGATCACTCTGAAATTTTTATACATTGTAAATCTGATCGAATAAACATTATAAATAAGAAATTGGAACTATTCACTCACCTCCGGAACCCTGAAAAATAGATCTGAAAATTTTAATTAATAATACATTTAAAAAGTTAAATATGAGTCACTTACCTTTGGTCGATTTTTGTTTTGTAGGTGTCGTTGCGTAGGTCTTGCTTGCGTCGTACCTGTCCAAATTTTTTGCAATTTTTCGCGAATTTTTCGCGCCGCTACACGCCAAAAACACCTGAAAAATTCAATTTTTACAACTTTTCACACCCAACCCCCCTCCCCCCCTCTGACTTTTCTTCGTCGTTTCGTAGGGCTCTCGAACGCCCGATCGTTGGACACCGGTTTCGTTCGAATCGGAGCACGGGAAACCGAAAAAAACACTAAAATACCTACTTTTGATAGTCGAAATCCACTTAAGCTCGACAGCATCGAAGAAATCCCATACAAATGAATTTTTCAAAACTCATCCGATCACTCTGAAATTTTTATACATTGTAAATCTGATCGAATAAACATTATAAATAAGAAATTGGAACTATTCACTCACCTCCGGAACCCTGAAAAATAGATCTGAAAATTTTAATTAATAATACATTTAAAAAGTTAAATATGAGTCACTTACCTTTGGTCGATTTTTGTTTTGTAGGTGTCGTTGCGTAGGTCTTGCTGCGTCGTACCTGTCCAAATTTTTTGCAATTTTTTCGCGAATTTTTCGCGCCGCTACACGCCAAAAACACCTCTGAAAAATTCAATTTTTACAACTTTTCACACCCAACCCCCCTCCCCCCTCTGACTTTTCTTCGTCGTTTCGTAGGGCTCTCGACGCCCGATCGTTGGACACCGGTTTCGTTCGAATCGGAGCACGGGAAACCGAAAAACACTAAAATACCTACTTTTGATAGTCGAAATCCACTTAAGCTCGACAGCATCGAAGAAATCCCATACAAATTGAATTTTTCAAAACTCATCGATCACTCTGAAATTTTTATACATTGTAAATCTGATCGAATAAACATTATAAATAAGAAATTGGAACTATTCACTCACCTCCGGAACCCTGAAAAATAGATCTGAAAATTTTAATTAATAATACATTTAAAAAGTTAAATATGAGTCACTTACCTTTGGTCGATTTTTGTTTTGTAGGTGTCGTTGCGTAGGTCTTGCTGCGTCGTACCTGTCCAAATTTTTTGCAATTTTTTCGCGAATTTTTCGCGCCGCTACACGCCAAAAACACCTGAAAAATTCAATTTTTACAACTTTTCACACCCAACCCCCCTCCCCCCCCTCTGACTTTTCTTCGTCGTTTCGTAGGGCTCTCGACGCCCGATCGTTGGACACCGGTTTCGTTCGAATCGGAGCACGGGAAACCGAAAAACACTAAAATACCTACTTTTGATAGTCGAAATCCACTTAAGCTCGACAGCATCGAAGAAATCCCATACAAATTGAATTTTTCAAAACTCATCCGATCACTCTGAAATTTTTATACATTGTAAATCTGATCGAATAAACATTATAAATAAGAAATTGGAACTATTCACTCACCTCCGGAACCCTGAAAAATAGATCTGAAAATTTTAATTAATAATACATTTAAAAAGTTAAATATGAGTCACTTACCTTTGGTCGATTTTTGTTTTGTAGGTGTCGTTGCGTAGGTCTTGCTGCGTCGTACCTGTCCAAATTTTTTGCAATTTTTTCGCGAATTTTTCGCGCCGCTACACGCCAAAAACACCTGAAAAATTCAATTTTTACAACTTTTCACACCCAACCCCCCTCCCCCCTCTGACTTTTCTTCGTCGTTTCGTAGGGCTCTCGACGCCCGATCGTGGACACCGGTTTCGTTCGAATCGGAGCACGGGAAACCGAAAAAACACTAAAATACCTACTTTTGATAGTCGAAATCCACTTAAGCTCGACAGCATCGAAGAAATCCCATACAAATTGAATTTTTCAAAACTCATCCGATCACTCTGAAATTTTTTATACATTGTAAATCTGATCGAATAAACATTATAAATAAGAAATTGGAACTATTCACTCACCTCCGGAACCCTGAAAAATAGATCTGAAAATTTTAATTAATAATACATTTAAAAAGTTAAATATGAGTCACTTACCTTTGGTCGATTTTTGTTTTGTAGGTGTCGTTGCGTAGGTCTTGCTGCGTCGTACCTGTCCAAATTTTTTGCAATTTTTTCGCGAATTTTTCGCGCCGCTACACGCAAAAAACACCTGAAAAATTCAAATTTTTACAACTTTTCACACCCAACCCCCCTCCCCCCCTCTGACTTTTCTTCGTCGTTTCGTAGGGCTCTCGACGCCCGATCGTTGGACACCGGTTTCGTTCGAATCGGAGCACGGGAAACCGAAAAACACTAAAATACCTACTTTTGATAGTCGAAATCCACTTAAGCTCGACAGCATCGAAGAAATCCCATACAAATTGAATTTTTCAAAACTCATCCGATCACTCTGAAATTTTTATACATTGTAAATCTGATCGAATAAACATTATAAATAAGAAATTGGAACTATTCACTCACCTCCGGAACCCTGAAAAATAGATCTGAAAATTTTAATTAATAATACATTTAAAAAGTTAAATATGAGTCACTTACCTTTGGTCGATTTTTGTTTTGTAGGTGTCGTTGCGTAGGTCTTGCTGCGTCGTACCTGTCCAAATTTTTTGCAATTTTTTTCGCGAATTTTTCGCGCCGCTACACGCCAAAAACACCTGAAAAATTCAATTTTTACAACTTTTCACACCAACCCCCCTCCCCCCCTCTGACTTTTCTTCGTCGTTTCGTAGGGCTCTCGACGCCCGATCGTTGGACACCGGTTTCGTTCGAATCGGAGCACGGGAAACCGAAAAACACTAAAATACCTACTTTTGATAGTCGAAATCCACTTAAGCTCGACAGCATCGAAGAAATCCCATACAAATTGAATTTTTCAAAACTCATCCGATCACTCTGAAATTTTTATACATTGTAAATCTGATCGAATAACATTATAAATAAGAAATTGGAACTATTCACTCACCTCCGGAACCCTGAAAAATAGATCTGAAATTTTAATTAATAATACATTTAAAAAGTTAAATATGAGTCACTTACCTTTGGTCGATTTTTGTTTTGTAGGTGTCGTTGCGTAGGTCTTGCTGCGTCGTACCTGTCCAAATTTTTTGCAATTTTTTCGCGAATTTTTTCGCGCCGCTACACGCCAAAAACACCTGAAAAATTCAATTTTTACAACTTTTCACACCCAACCCCCCTCCCCCCCTCTGACTTTTCTTCGTCGTTTCGTAGGGCTCTCGACGCCCGATCGTTGGACACCGGTTTCGTTCGAATCGGAGCACGGGAAACCGAAAAAAACACTAAAATACCTACTTTTGATAGTCGAAATCCACTTAAGCTCGACAGCATCGAAGAAATCCCATACAAATTGAATTTTTCAAAACTCATCCGATCACTCTGAAATTTTTATACATTGTAAATCTGATCGAATAAACATTATAAATAAGAAATTGGAACTATTCACTCACCTCCGGAACCCTGAAAATAGATCTGAAAATTTTAATTAATAATACATTTAAAAAGTTAAATATGAGTCACTTACCTTTGGTCGATTTTTGTTTGTAGGTGTCGTTGCGTAGGTCTTGCTGCGTCGTACCTGTCCAAATTTTTGCAATTTTTTCGCGAATTTTTCGCGCCGCTACACGCCAAAAACACCTGAAAAATTCAATTTTTACAACTTTTCACACCCAACCCCCCTCCCCCCCTCTGACTTTTCTTCGTCGTTTCGTAGGGCTCTCGACGCCCGATCGTTGGACACCGGTTTCGTTCGAATCGGAGCACGGGAAACCGAAAAAACACTAAAATACCTACTTTTGATAGTCGAAATCCACTTAAGCTCGACAGCATCGAAGAAATCCCATACAAATTGAATTTTTCAAAACTCATCCGATCACTCTGAAATTTTTATACATTGTAAATCTGATCGAATAAACATTATAAATAAGAAATTGGAACTATTCACTCACCTCCGGAACCCTGAAAAATAGATCTGAAAATTTTAATTAATAATACATTTAAAAAGTTAAATATGAGTCACTTACCTTTGGTCGATTTTTGTTTTGTAGGTGTCGTTGCGTAGGTCTGCTGCGTCGTACCTGTCCAAATTTTTTGCAATTTTTCGCGAATTTTTCGCGCCGCTACACACGCAAAAAACACCTGAAAAATTCAAATTTTTACAACTTTTCACACCCAACCCCCCTCCCCCCCCCCTCCCTTTTCTTCGTAGTTTCGTAGGGCTCTCGACGACCGATCGTTGGACACCGGTTTCGTTCGAATCGGAGCACGGGAAACCGAAAAACACTAAAATACCTACTTTTGATAGTCGAAATCCACTTAAGCTCGACAGCATCGAAGAAATCCCATACAAATTGAATTTTTCAAAACTCATCCGATCACTCTGAAATTTTTATACATTGTAAATCTGATCGAATAAACATTATAAATAAGAAATTGGAACTATTCACTCACCTCCGGAACCCTGAAAAATAGATCTGAAAATTTTAATTAATAATACATTTAAAAAGTTAAATATGAGTCACTTACCTTTGGTCGATTTTTGTTTTCTAGGTGTCGTTGCGTAGGTCTTGCTGCGTCGTACCTGTCCAAATTTTTTGCAATTTTTTTCGCGAATTTTTCGCCGCCGCTACACGCCAAAAACACCTGAAAAATTCAATTTTTACAACTTTTCACACCCAACCCCCCTCCCCCCCTCTGACTTTTCTTCGTCGTTTCGTAGGGCTCTCGACGCCCGATCGTTGGACACCGGTTTCGTTCGAATCGGAGCACGGGAAACCGAAAAAACACTAAAATACCTACTTTTGATAGTCGAAATCCACTTAAGCTCGACAGCATCGAAGAAATCCCATACAAATTGAATTTTTCAAAACTCATCCGATCACTCTGAATTTTTATACATTGTAAATCTGATCGAATAAACATTATAAATAAGAAATTGGAACCATTCACTCACCTTTTGAAGCCTGAAAGAGAGATCTGAAAATTTAATTAATAATACATTTAAAAAGTTAAATATGAGTCACTTACCTTTGGTCGATTTTTGTTTTCTAGGTGTCGTTGCGTAGGTCTTGCTGCGTCGTACCTGTCCAAATTTTTTGCAATTTTTTCGCGAATTTTTCGCGCCGCTACACGCCAAAACACCTGAAAAATTCAATTTTTACAACTTTTCTACACCCAACCCCCCTCCCCCCCTCTGACTTTTCTTCGTCGTTTCGTAGGGCTCTCGACGCCCGAACGCTGGACACCGGTTTCGTTCGAATCGGAGCACGGGAAACCGAAAAAACACTAAAATACCTACTCTTATAGTCGAAATCCACTTAAGCTCGACAGCATCGAAGAAATCCCATACAAATTGAATTTTTCAAATCTCACCCGATCACTCTGAAATTTTTATACACTGTAAATCTGATCGAATAAACATTATAAATAAGAAATTGGAACCATTCACTCACCTTTTGAAGCCTGAAAGAGAGATCTGAAAATTTTTAATTAATAATACATTTAAAAAGTTAAATATGAGTCACTTACCTTTGGTCGATTTTTGTTTTGTAGGTGTCGTTTGCGTAGGTCTTGCTGCGTCGTACCTGTCCAAATTTTTTGCAATTTTTTCGCGAATTTTTCGCGCCGCTACACGCCAAAAACACCTGAAAAATTCAATTTTTACAACTTTTCACACCCAACCCCCTCCCCCCCCTCTGACTTTCTTCGTCGTTTCGTAGGGCTCTCGACGCCCGATCGTTGGACACCGGTTTCGTTCGAATCGGAGCACGGGAAACCGAAAAAACACTAAAATACCTACTTTTGATAGTCGAAATCCACTTAAGCTCGACAGCATCGAAGAAATCCCATACAAATTGAATTTTTCAAAAACTCATCCGATCACTCTGAAATTTTTATACATTGTAAATCTGATCGAATAAACATTATAAATAAGAAATTGGAAACTATTCACTCACCTCCGGAACCCTGAAAAATAGATCTGAAAATTTTAATTAATAATACATTTAAAAAGTTAAATATGAGTCACTTACCTTTGGTCGATTTTTGTTTTGTAGGTGTCGTTGCGTAGGTCTTGCTGCGTCGTACCTGTCCAAATTTTTTGCAATTTTTCGCGAATTTTTCGCGCCGCTACACGCCAAAAAACACCTGAAAAATTCAATTTTTACAACTTTTCACACCCAACCCCCTCCCCCCCTCTGACGTTTCTTCGCCGTTTCGAAGGGCTCTCGACGCCCGAACGTTGGACACCGGTTTCGTTCGAATCGGAGCACGGGAAACCGAAAAAACACTAAAATACCTACTCTTATAGTCGAAATCCACTTAAGCTCGACAGCATCGAAGAAATCCCATACAAATTGAATTTTTCAAATCTCACCCGATCACTCTGAAATTTTTATACACTGTAAATCTGATCGAATAAACATTATAAATAAGAAATTGGAACCATTCACTCACCTTTTGAAGCCTGAAAGAGAGATCTGAAAATTTTTATTAATAATACATTTAAAAAGTTAAATATGAGTCACTTACCTTTGGTCGATTTTTTGTTTTGTAGGTGTCGTTGCGTAGGTCTTGCTGCGTCGTACCTGTCCAAATTTTTTGCAATTTTTTTCGCGAATTTTTCGCGCCGCTACACGCCAAAAACACCTGAAAAATTCAATTTTTACAACTTTTCACACCCAACCCCCCTCCCCCCCCTCTGACTTTTCTTCGTCGTTTCGTAGGGCTCTCGACGCCCGATCGTTGGACACCGGTTTCGTTCGAATCGGAGCACGGGAAACCGAAAAACACTAAAATACCTACTTTTGATAGTCGAAATCCACTTAAGCTCGACAGCATCGAAGAAATCCCATACAAATTGAATTTTTCAAAACTCATCCGATCACTCTGAAATTTTATACATTGTAAATCTGATCGAATAAACATTATAATAAGAAATTGGAACTATTCACTCACCTCCGGAACCCTGAAAAATAGATCTGAAAATTTTAATTAATAATACATTAAAAAGTTAAATATGAGTCACTTACCTTTGGTCGATTTTGTTTTGTAGGTGTCGTTGCGTAGGTCTTGCTGCGTCGTACCTGTCCAAATTTTTTGCAATTTTTCGCGAATTTTTCGCAGCCGCTACACGCCAAAAACACCTGAAAAATTCAATTTTTACAACTTTCACACCCAACCCCCCTCCCCCCCTCTGACTTTTCTTCGTCGTTTCGTAGGGCTCTCGACGCCCGATCGTTGGACACCGGTTTCGGTCGAATCGGAGCACGGGAAACCGAAAAACACTAAAATACCTACTTTTAATAGTCGAAATCCACTTAAGCTCGACAGCATCGAAGAAATCCCATACAAATTGAATTTTTCAAAACTCATCCGATCACTCTGAAATTTTTATACATTGTAAATCTGATCGAATAAACATTATAAATAAGAAATTGGAACTATTCACTCACCTCCGGAAACCCTGAAAAATAGATCTGAAAATTTTAATTAATAATACATTTAAAAAGTTAAATATGAGTCACTTACCTTTGGTCGATTTTTGTTTTGTAGGTGTCGTTGCGTAGGTCTTGCTGCGTCGTACCTGTCCAAATTTTTTGCAATTTTTTCGCGAATTTTTCGCAGCCGCTACACGCCAAAAACCTCTGAAAAATTCAATTTTTACAACTTTTCACACCCAACCCCCCTCCCCCCCTCTGACGTTTCTTCGCCGTTTCGAAGGGCTCTCGACGCCCGAACGTTGGACACCGGTTTCGTTCGAATCGGAGCACGGGAAACCGAAAAAAACACTAAAAATACCTACTTTTGATAGTCGAAATCCACTTAAGCTCGACAGCATCGAAGAAATCCCATACAAATTGAATTTTTCAAAACTCATCCGATCACTCTGAAATTTTTATACATTGTAAATCTGATCGAAATAAACATTATAAATAAGAAATTGGAACTATTCACTCACCTCCGGAACCCTGAAAAATAGATCTGAAAATTTTAATTAATAATACATTTAAAAGTTAAATATGAGTCACTTACCTTTGGTCGATTTTTGTTTTGTAGGTGTCGTTGCGTAGGTCTTGCTGCGTCGTACCTGTCCAAATTTTTTGCAATTTTTTTCGCGAATTTTTCGCGCCGCTACACGCCAAAAACACCTGAAAAATTCAATTTTTACAACTTTTCACACCCAACCCCCCTCCCCCCCTCTGACTTTTCTTCGTCGTTTCGTAGGGCTCTCGACGCCCGATCGTTGGACACCGGTTTCGTTCGAATCGGAGCACGGGAAACCGAAAACACTAAAATACCTACTTTTGATAGTTCGAAATCCCCGTAAGCTCGACAGCATCGAAGAAATCCCATACAAATTGAATTTTTCAAAAACTCATCCGATCACTCTGAAATTTTTATACATTGTAAATCTGATCGAATAAACATTATAAATAAGAATTGGAAACTATTCACTCACCCTCCGGAAACCCTGAAAAATAGATCTGAAAATTTTAATTAATAATACATTTAAAAAGTTAATATGAGTCACTTACCTTTGGTCGATTTTTGTTTGTAGGTGTCGTTGCGGTAGGTCTTGCTGCGTCGTACCTGTCCAAATTTTTTGCAATTTGTTTCGCGAATTTTTCGCGCCGCTACACGCCAAAAACACCTGAAAAATTCAATTTTTACAACTTTTCACACCCAACCCCCCTCCCCCCCTCTGACTTTTCTTCGTCGTTTCGTAGGGCTCTCGACGCCCGATCGTTGGACACCGGTTTCGTTCGAATCGGAGCACGGGAAACCGAAAAAACACTAAAATACCTATTTTGATAGTCGAAATCCACTTAAGCTCGACAGCATCGAAGAAATCCCATACAAATTGAATTTTTCAAAACTCATCCGATCACTCCTGAAATTTTTATACATTGTAAATCTGATCG
This sequence comes from Eueides isabella, assembly GCA_019049475.1. NCBI lineage: Eukaryota > Metazoa > Arthropoda > Insecta > Lepidoptera > Nymphalidae > Eueides > Eueides isabella. The sequence continues at coordinate 6,199 of JAEIOK010000052.1, read as the reverse complement.
AATAAACATTATAAATAAGAAATTGGAACTATTCACTCACCTCCGGAACCCTGAAAAATAGATCTGAAAATTTTAATTAATAATACATTAAAAAGTTAAATATGAGTCACTTACCTTTGGTCGATTTTTGTTTTGTAGGTGTCGTTGCGTAGGTCTTGCTGCGTCGTACCTGTCCAAATTTTTTGCAATTTTTTTCGCGAATTTTTCGCGCCGCTACACGCCAAAAACACCTGAAAAATTCAATTTTACAACTTTTCACACCCACACCCCCTCCCCCCCTCTGACTTTTCTTCGTCGTTTCGTAGGGCTCTCGACGCCCGATCGTTGGACACCGGTTTCGTTCGAATCGGAGCACGGGAAACCGAAAAAACACTAAAATACCTACTTTTGATAGTCGAAATCCACTTAAGCTCGACAGCATCGAAGAAATCCCATACAAATTGAATTTTTCAAACTCATCCGATCACTGCTGAAATTTTTATACATTGTAAATCTGATCGAATAAACATTATAATAAGAAATTGGAACTATCACTCACCTCCGGAACCCTGAAAAATAGATCTGAAAATTTTAATTAATAATACATTTAAAAAGTTAAATATGAGTCACTTACCTTTGGTCGATTTTTGTTTTGTAGGTGTCGTTGCGTAGGTCTTGCTGCGTCGTACCTGTCCAAATTTTTTGCAATTTTTTCGCGAATTTTTTCGCGCGCGCTACACGCCAAAAACACCTGAAAAATTCAATTTTTACAACTTTTCACACCCAACCCCCCCTCCCCCCTCTGACTTTTCTTCGTCGTTTCGTAGGGCTCTCGACGCCCGATCGTTGGACACCGGTTTCGTTCGAATCGGAGCACGGGAAACCGAAAAACACTAAAATACCTACTTTTGATAGTCGAAATCCACTTAAGCTCGACAGCATCGAAGAAATCCCATACAAATTGAATTTTTCAAAACTCATCCGATCACTCTGAAATTTTATACATTGTAAATCTGATCGAATAAACATATAAAGAAGAAATTGGAACTATTCACTCACCTCCGGAACCCTGAAAAATAGATCTGAAAATTTTAATTAATAATACATTTAAAAAGTTAAATATGAGTCACTTACCTTTGGTCGATTTTGTTTTGTAGGTGTCGTTGCGTAGGTCTTGCTGCGTCGTACTGTCCAAATTTTTTGCAATTTTTTCGCGAATTTTTCGCGCCGCTACACGCCAAAAACACCTGAAAATTCAATTTTTACAACTTTTCACACCAACCCCCATCCCCCCCTCTGACTTTTCTTCGTCGTTTCGTAGGGCTCTCGACGCCCGATCGTTGGACACCGGTTTCGTTCGAATCGGAGCACGGGAACCGAAAAACACTAAAATACCTACTTTGATAGTCGAAATCCACTAAGCTCGACAGCATCGAAGAATCCATACAAATTGAATTTTTCAAAACTCATCCGATCACATCTGAATTTTTTATATATGTAAATCTGATCGAATATAAACATTATAAATAAGAAATTGGAACTATTCACTCACCTCCGGAACCCTGAAAAATAGATCTGAAAATTTTAATTACATATACATTTAAAAAGTTAAATATAGTCACTTACCTTTGGTCGATTTTGTTTTGTAGGTGTCGTTGCGTAGGTCTTGCTGCGTCGTACCTGTCCAAATTTTTTGCATTTTTTCGCGAAGTTTTTTTCGCGCCGTTACACGCGAAAAACCCCTGAAAAATTCAATTTTTACAACTTTTCACCCCCAACCCCCCTCCCCCCCTCTGACGTTTCTTCGCCGTTTCGAAGGGCTCTCGACGCCCGAACGTTGGACACCGGTTTCGTTCGAATCGGAGCACGGGAAACCGAAAAACACTAAATACCTACTTTTGATAGTCGAAATCCACTTAAGCTCGACAGCATCGAAGAAATCCCATACAAATTGAATTTTTCAAAACTCATCCGATCACTCTGAAATTTTTTATACATTGTAAATCTGATCGAATAAACATTATAAATAAGAAATTGGAACTATTCACTCACCTCCGGAACCCTGAAAATAGATCTGAAAATTTTAATTAATAATACATTTAAAAAGTTAAATATGAGTCACTTACCTTTGGTCGATTTTTGTTTTGTAGGTGTCGTTGCGTAGGTCTTGCTGCGTCGTACCTGTCCAAATTTTTTGCAATTTTTTCGCGAATTTTTCGCCGCCGCTACACGCCAAAAACACCTGAAAAATTCAATTTTACAACTTTTCACACCCAACCCCCCTCCCCCCCTCTGACTTTTCTTCGTCGTTTCGTAGGGCTCTCGACGCCCGATCGTTGGACACCGGTTTCGTTCGAATCGGAGCACGGGAAACCGAAAAACACTAAAATACCTACTTTTGATAGTCGAAATCCACTTAAGCTCGACAGCATCGAAGAAATCCCATACAATTGAATTTTTCAAAACTCATCCGATCACTCTGAAATTTTTATACATTGTAAATCTGATCGAATAAACATTATAAATAAGAAATTGGAACTATTCACTCACCTCCGGAACCCTGAAAAATAGATCTGAAAATTTTAATTAATAATACATTTAAAAAGTTAAATATGAGTCACTTACCTTTGGTCGATTTTTGTTTTGTAGGTGTCGTTGCGTAGGTCTTGCTGCGTCGTACCTGTCCAAATTTTTTGCAATTTTTTCGCGAATTTTTCGCGCCGCTACACGCCAAAAACACCTGAAAATTCAATTTTTACAACTTTTCACACCCAACCCCCCTCCCCCCCTCTGACTTTTCTTCGTCGTTCGTAGGGCTCTCGACGCCCGATCGTTGGACACCGGTTTCGTTCGAATCGGAGCACGGGAAACCGAAAAACACTAAAATACCTACTTTGATAGTCGAAATCCACTTAAGCTCGACAGCATCGAAGAAATCACCATACAAATTGAATTTTTCAAAACTCATCGATCACTCTGAAATTTTTATACATTGTAAATCTGATCGAATAAACATTATAAATAAGAAATTGGAACTATTCACTCACATCCGGAACCCTGAAAATAGATCTGAAAATTTTAATTAATAATACATTTAAAAGTTAAATATGAGTCACTACCTTTGGTCGATTTTTTGTTTTGTAGGTGTCGTTGCGTAGGTCTTGCTGCGTCGTACCTGTCCAATTTTTTGCAATTTTTTCGCGAATTTTTCGCGCCGCTACACGCAAAAAACACCTGAAAAATTCAATTTTTACAACTTTTCACACCCAACCCCCCTCCCCCCCTCTGACTTTTCTTCGTCGTTTCGTAGGGCTCTCGACGCCCGATCGTTGGACACCGGTTTCGTTCGAATCGGAGCACGGGAAACCGAAAAACACTAAAATACCTACTTTTGATAGTCGAAATCCACTTAAGCTCGACAGCATCGAAGAAATCCCATACAAATTGAATTTTCAAAACTCATCCGATCACTCTGAAATTTTATACATTGTAAATCTGATCGAATAAACATTATAAATAAGAAATTGGAACTATTCACTCACCTCCGGAACCCTGAAAAATAGATCTGAAATTTTAATTAATAATACATTAAAAAGTTAAATATGAGTCACTTACCTTTGGTCGATTTTTGTTTTGTAGGTGTCGTTGCGTAGGTCTTGCTGCGTCGTACCTGTCCAATTTTTTGCAATTTTTTCGCGAATTTTTCGCGCCGCTACACGCCAAAAACACCTGAAAAATTCAATTTTTACAACTTTTCACACCCAACCCCCCTCCCCCCCTCTGACTTTTCTTCGTCGTTTCGTAGGGCTCTCGACGCCCGATCGTTGGACACCGGTTTCGTTCGAATCGGAGCACGGGAAACCGAAAAACACTAAAATACTACTTTTGATAGTCGAAATCCACTTTAAGCTCGACAGCATCGAAGAAATCCCATACAAATTGAATTTTTCAAAACTCATCCGATCACTCTGAAATTTTTATACATTGTAAATCTGATCGAATAAACATTATAAATAAGAAATTGGAAACTATTCACTCACCCTCCGGAACCCTGAAAAATAGATCTGAAAATTTAATTAATAATACATTTAAAAGTTAAATATGAGTCACTTACCTTTGGTCGATTTTTGTTTTGTAGGTGTCGTTGCGTAGGTCTTGCTGCGTCGTACCTGTCCAAATTTTTTGCAATTTTTTCGCGAATTTTCGCCGCCGCTACACGCCAAAAACACATGAAAAATTCAATTTTTACAACTTTTCACACCCAACCCCCCTCCCCCCCCCCTCCCTTTTTTTTCGTCGTTTCGTTAGGGCTCTCGACGCCCGATCGTTGGGACACCGGTTTCGTTTCGAATCGGAGCACGGGAACCGAAAAACACTAAAATACCTACTTTTGATAGTCGAATCCACTTAAGCTCGACAGCATCGAAGAAATTCCCATACAATTGAATTTTTCAAACTCATCCGATCACTCTGAAATTTTTATACATTGTAAATCTGATCGAATAACATTATAAATAAGAAATTGGAACTATTCACTCACCTCCGGAACCCTGAAAAATAGATCTGAAAATTTTAATTAATAATACTTTAAAAGTTAAATATGAGTCACTTACCTTTGGTCGATTTTTGTTTTCTAGGTGTCGTTGCGTAGGTCTTGCTGCGTCGTACCTGTCCAAATTTTTTGCAATTTTTTCGCGAATTTTTCGCGCCGCTACACGCAAAAAACACCTGAAAAATTCAATTTTTACAACTTTTCACACCCAACCCCCCTCCCCCCCCTCTGACTTTTCTTCGTCGTTTCGTAGGGCTCTCGACGCCCGATCGTTGGACACCGGTTTCGTTCGAATCGGAGCACGGGAAACCGAAAAACACTAAAATACCTACTTTTGATAGTCGAAATCCACTTAAGCTCGACAGCATCGAAGAAATCCCATACAAATTGAATTTTTCAAAACTCATCCGATTCACTCTGAAATTTTATACATGTAAATCTGATCGAATAAACATTATAAATAAGAAATTGGAACTATTCACTCACCTCCGGAACCCTGAAAAATAGATCTGAAAATTTTAATTAATAATACATTTAAAAAGTTAAATATGAGTCACTTACCTTTGGTCGATTTTTGTTTTGTAGGTGTCGTTGCGTAGGTCTTGCTGCGTCGTACCTGTCCAAATTTTTTGCAATTTTTTCGCGAATTTTTCGCCGCCGCTACACGCCCAAAAACACCCTGAAAAATTCAATTTTACAACTTTTCACACCCAACCCCCCCTCCCCCCCTCTGACTTTTCTTCGTCGTTTCGTAGGGCTCTCGACGCCCGATCGTTGGACACCGGTTTCGTTCGAATCGGAGCACGGGAAACCGAAAAACAACTAAAATACCTACTTTTGATAGTCGAAATCCACTTAAGCTCGACAGCATCGAGAAATCCCATACAAATGAATTTTCAAAACTCATCCATCACTCTGAAATTTTTATACATTGTACAATCTGATCGAATAAACATTATAAATAAGAAATTGGAACTATTCACTCACCTCCGGAACCCTGAAAATAGATCTGAAAATTTTAATTAATAATACATTTAAAAAGTTAACTATGAGTCACCTTACCATTGGTCGATTTTGTTTTGTAGGTGTCGTTGGCGTAGGTCTTGCTGCGTCGTACCTGTCCAAATTTTTTGCAATTTTTTTCGCGAATTTTTCGCGCCGCTACACGCCAAAAACACCTGAAAATTCAATTTTTACAACTTTCACACCCAACCCCCCTCCCCCCCTCTGACTTTTCTTCGTCCGTTTCGTAGGGCTCTCGACGCCCGATCGTTGGGACACCGGTTTCGTTCGAATCGGAGCACGGGAAACCGAAAAAACACTAAAATACCTACTTTTGATAGTCGAAATCCACTTAAGCTCGACAGCATCGAAGAATCCCATACAATTGAATTTTTCAAAACTCATCGATCACTCTGAAATTTTTATACATTGTAAATCTGATCGAATAAACATTCTAAATAAGAAATTGGAAACTATTCACTCACCTCCGGAACCCTGAAAAATAGATCTGAAAATTTTAATTAATAATACATTTAAAAGTTAAATATGAGTCACTTACCTTTGGTCGATTTTTTGTTTTGTAGGTGTCGTTGCGTAGGTCTTGCTGCGTCGTACCTGTCCCCCTTTTTTTAATTTTTTCGCGAATTTTCGCGCCGCTACACGCCA
>JAEIOK010000051.1:0-70475 GCA_019049475.1 Eueides isabella | reverse complement strand
CTATGCCAAGGGGCTATGTTCTGCAAGTGCAGGTGGTCCGATATATCGGCGCGGCGAAACGCGTTGGACGCGAGCCGGCCGATATGGTCCTCCAGGCTTTCCACCTTCAAGTCTCGCTGGATTGTGGAGTTGCGGACGAAGCGTGGAGCCTGGGTAACATGCCTGAGGGCGATGTTCTGGACCACCTGCAGAGTGTCTCGTAGGCTGGGTTTCGCTAGAGCGTACCACGCTGGAGCTGCATATGTGAGGTAAGGCCTCACATAGGTCTTGTATAGTGAGAGCTTGACCTTGAGTGGGAGTCTTGCTTTGAAGAGGGGGCGCAGCATGTGAAGCGCTGCCCTTGCTGCGTTGGCCGCCTTCTTGGCATGTTTGTCCATAATCAGTCTACGGTCGATGATCACACCCAGGTAGGTAGCCTGCTTAGTCCAGGGGACCTGCTGGCCCAACAGACTGAGCGGAGGAGGCAATGTTCGGCGACCGGAGAAGGAGACTGCTTGGGTTTTCTCAACGTTGAGGGCGAGCCTCCACTCCGCCAGCCAGTTAGGCAGCAGGTCGAGAGCTCGCTGGAGTTTGGAGGTAGCATGCTGTGAGTTGAGGGACTTCGTAACTAGGGCTACATCATCAGCATAGAGTGCCAATAAGGTGCCCTCCTGGGTGGGGATGTCATCTGTGTACATTGAGTACAAGAATGGTGCCAATATGCTGCCCTGCGGGACGCCGGCAGCGATGGGGGTGGCTGTTGGAGATAACACTCTCCACCCTCACCGCGAAGGTCCTGCCCTGAAGGAAACTGGCGAGGACGAGTGTTAATGGCTGGGAGATGCCAGCCCTGAGCGCTTTGTGCAGGAGCCCAGGGTGCCAGACGCGGTCGAAAGCGCTGGCGACATCTAGGAAGGCTGCGACTGCACTCTCCTTCCTGTTGTTGGCGGCTGCTACGAAATGTAGCACTCTAGCCAGCTGCAATGTGGTAGAGTGACCGGAGCGGAAGCCAAACTGTTCTTGACGTGGCTGGAAATGCGTCTGGAGAAGTGGCAGCAGAAGCTTCTCAAACAGTTTGGCCACCGAACTGAGCAGAGTTATGGGCCGATAGCCTTCCGGTCTTCTTGGGTTCTTCAAGGGTTTTGGCAGCATTATTACCAGGCCCTTCTTCCACGCCTGGGGAAAGTAGCCCAGGCGCGGGATTGCACTAAAGAGCCTGGTGAGAGCAGCGACGAATCGCATCGGTAGGTGACGCAGAGCTCCGTTGGTTATTCCATCATTGCCCGGGGCTTTGTTAACCTTTAACCTTAGGATGGTCTTCTTCACCAACGCTGGGGAGAAGAATGGCGTCAAGTTTGGCGATGTGATTGGGGCAGCCAGAGTCGTCCGGACCTCGGCTTCCAGTTGCTCGTGATCAGCTGGTTTCTCACTGGGATTGGGTTTGAACTGTGACTCCAGGTACTCAGCCAACAGTTCCGCTCTCTCTGCGGCAGGATAGCAGAGGGAGCCGTCGGGTCTATACAGTGGGTGTGTGGCCGGCTTCTTTTTTGTGGGCTGGCGGAACAGGCGGAATAGGGAGGTCTGGTCCTCGCATGACCTGTCTATCCTCTTCTCCCAGTCGATCGCGTTGGCGTCTGAGAGCGCCGCCCTTATTTGCTCCTTGAGTCGATTGAGAGTCGTCTTTAGGGTAGGGTCCCTGGTGCGCTGCCACTCTTTGCGGGTCCTTCTCTTCCTATCAATGAGGGCGCGTATGTGACCAGGGATCGGGAGTCTATTCCGGGGATGCGCAGGGCTGGTTGCCTTTTGCATGGCATCTTGTATGGACGTGGTGAGCGTCTCCACCAGGCGGTCCACACTGGATGGATCAGTGAGGGGTTCGGGAGTTGCTAGCTGCTGGTTCAAGAGGATGGACTCAAAATGCTCCCATGAGATACGTCCTTTAGGTGCTGGGCCTCTAGCTGGTGCCAGCCTGCCCGAGATTATGGCCAGGACAGGCTGGTGATCGGATCCGAAGGAGTCCGGCAGCGTTTCGAGGTCCAGTGAACTCAGTCCTCTGTGAACTGCTAGGTCGATGGTCGACGGTTGGTTGGTGCTGATTGCGGAGAAGTGTGTCGGCGAGTCCGGGCCGGTCACCACGTATCCGTATCGTGTGGAATCCTGGTAGAGCTTGCGCCCTACGTGATTCGTGACTATGCAGTGCCAAGTCGAGTGCTTGGCATTCCAGTCGCCGGCTGCCAAAGTGGGTACGGTGCCATCCATCAGCTTGCGAAGGTCAGCAGCGACGAAGCTCTCGACGCACGGCCGGTATATGGCATATATGCGCAAGGGAGCGTTATTGTAGAAGGTCTCGATGCCCAGCGACTGAAAGGACTGAGTGTCGAGGTTCGGAAGCTTCTGGAAGACCAGGTCCTTCCGCACTGCCACTAGAAGCCCCCTGCGAGCTTGGGGCTCGTCCAGCCGCAGTACGTGAAAGCCTGGTAGGTTGATTGAGTCCGATGGGTGCAAGTGTGACTCGTTGATGAGGGCCACATGGGCCTTTTCTTGCTGCAGTAACACTCGGAGGAACGGGAGCCGCCTCCTGAGTCCCGCGGAGTTCCAAAACAAGACCCTCAGTTCTTCAGGCATTGCGGAGGAGTTTGGTCATGCCTTCAAGAACGCATTGAACAGGGTCTCGACCTTCCCTCAGGGCGAAGAGTACCTCCTTGAGGGTGTCGATAGCCCTGTCAATGGCCATGTGAGCAGGCGGGAGAGTCCCGGCCTGTGATGTCTCTCGAGTAGTTTGCTGGTCGGTTTTCCCTGCCGATTGAGCTGCTGTATGTGTGGAGGCGGCTGCGCTGGCCTGCTCCGGCTTCTTCTGCTTCTTTTTGTTTTTTGTAGAGCGCTTCTTAAGGCGTTTACCTCTTTCTGTGGGGTTGTTGGCCTGAGCCATGAGTGTCGGCGCGCCTGCTTCGGCGCCGACGGTGCTCATGGTAACTGGTGCTGCAGTTTTCCCGGAGTGTCTGGGTGCCAGCTGTGATAGAGCTACCGTACCTGCCCGCTTGTTACGCAGCTCCCTTTTAAATTGCGGGCAGGCGGTGTAATTGGCAGGGTGCGCGCCTCCACAGTTGGCGCAAGTAAATAGCGATTTCAGCGCTCTTTAATCATTAAATAGCCGCTGAGATCCCCTCCGCCGCTGTGCGGTAGTGCTGACCCCGCGCCGCCCTGCGCGTCGCCCCCTCCGAGACCTTGTGGCCGATTCCGAAGTCGGTCGGACTCACCCGACCGACGACGATGCATCGGCCAATGGCTATTGAGCGTGGGCACGAAGCTTAGCCGATCTCACCCGAGATGTCGGATCGTAGTGGTTCGCCTAGCCGAGAGCGATCTCGCTCAGGCAATCGACCACTATTGTCTGAAATAGGTCAAGGGGCGGAACAAGCTCCGCCCTCCTTGCCGCAACGCACGACGACCAAGAGAAGCCCGGCCCCCTTTTCGCACCGGAGTTCACGACTCCCGGTACGAGAGGCCGAGGCCCTCACAGCCTCCAAGAAGACATCCACTGCGTCGAGGACACACGCCGAAGAGGATCGCCGGACACCACAGGCGCGTGATGTTACCGCGCGTCCTGTCGGCGTTTCCGGCCCTTCGCCGACCGTGTCACCCGCCCCTCTAGCGGGCCGTGGCACGCCTCCGCAACTACCACAGGACATGACACCGCAGCGGGCCTCTCGCCCAGCCGCCAAACCTGAAACCGGACCTAAAAGGTCCCCATCTGCGCCACCGCGCTTAGACGACGAGCTCTCGCCGCAGTCACTGTTAAACTCGGACATGATAGCCGTGGCCGAGCTACAGAGGCGCGGAATGCTCTCCCGGTCCCTGATGCAGCATATTTCTATGTTTCTCATGGACAAGGGCAGGGCACTAGACCGCGCCTGCGGGCAGGAGCCCATGCACACGGGGCCATCTCCGGGCCCCCTGATACAGATGACACCCGTTCGTAGACCTAGGCCTTCGGACGACGCTAACGAGACGGAAGCACCGAAGAGGCTCTGCGCCGCGCCGCGCCCAGGGGCCCTCGCTCGCGACCCTCGCGTGCGCGCGCGCGAAGCGCGTAACCCGGACACGACTGCCACAGCCACTAGCGCACAGGCCGCCTTCCCCGGCCCTGTAGCAGCTTCAACAGCGGCCCCTAACGCCCCTGCCGCAACCCCCGAGCCAGCCACGAACTCGACTACTTTCGCCGACGCTCTGCGAGCTGGATCGAGCCAGAATGCCACCACGACGCCCGCCGCGGGATCTACCGCCGCGCCGGCAAAACCTAGAATGCCACCCCTAGTAGTAGAAGTATTTCCCAACTGGGCGTCCCACTTCCGGACGCTCAAAGAGAGGATTGGCCACGCCCCCAACGCTCGCCCTTTCGGACGAGGCGTTAGATTTTCACCCGGCTCGGAGGACGAGTACCGCATTGTACAGCGGTACCTCACCGAGCTGGAGTCAACCCAGCCACTATCGTGGTACTCATATGCTCTCCCCGGAGAAAAGAGCAAAAAGGTAGCCATCAGGGGGCTACCTACTACAACGACGCCTGAGGAAATTACCGAAGCCTTAGCGGAGCTCGGCTATACAGCTGAGTACGTCCGTCCTATAAAAGCTAGGAAAGGAAGGCCGGGGTGCGTATTTTTCGCAATCCTGGCTAACACCCCGGATCTCATGCCCGGCATATTCAACGTCAGCGAGCTCCTGTACATGCCGGGGGTGAAGATAGAAGCTTGGAGGAGCAAAAAAGGGCCCGCGCAGTGTCATCGCTGTCAGGCCTTCAGGCACTCAAGCCATGGGTGCCATCGGCGCTTAGCGTGTGTGAGGTGCGGGGAAGAGCACCTCGCCCGCGAGTGCCCAAGGCCCCTGGAGGTCGCAGCCACCTGCGCCAACTGCGGCGGAGCGCACCCGGCAAACTATTCCGCGTGCCCGCAGTACAGGCGTGAAGCAAAAAACAAGAGAGCCGGCACAGTTGCGCTCTCGCAACTAGAGCCTTCGCGTCGTGTCAGAGCCGGCGCCGCGCCAGTAGGCGCCAACATGGTCGCAGCTGAATCCCAGGCCACCAGCCTGATGGCTCCAGCCAACCCCGCAACTATAAGGGGTGGCAGGAGAAATAAGAAGCGAAGCGGGAAGCGGAGTAAAAACAAGGAGGGCGCTAAGGCGGCCCCTCCCACATCCGCCCCTCAAACAAATACTTCGGCCCCTATCGCCGGCGTTAAGAAGATGCACTCGGCCAGCTCTACACAGCCGGCCCAGGTTACCATCGACAGGGCCATTGACACCCTGAAGGAGGTACTCGCCGCTCTGAAGGGTGGCAAAGACCCTGTACAGAGTATATTAGAAGCCATGACCAACCTCATCAATGGATAATCTAAGAGTTCTCTACTGGAACGCCGCAGGACTGAGACGGAGGTTTCCTTTTCTCCGCCTCCTCCTGCAAGAACACAGAATCGACGTTGCGCTGATTAACGAAACGCACTTACATCCAGCGCTCACAGCAAGCTTACCCGGTTACCACGTACTGCGACTCGACACCCCCTCGGCGACTCCAATGAGGGGGCTGTTAGTGGCTATCCGGAGGAACATTATTTTTCGTCAGCTGCCAGACCTCGACGCCCAGTCGTTCCAGTCTCTGGGCGTCGAGATTCACCATGATGCCAAACCATTGCGGATCTACGCGGTGTACCGCCCGGGTTCCAGTTCTCTGGACGTCAGCGAAGTCCGCGGTCTCCTGAGCGGCTCTACCCCAACGCTGGCGGCCGGGGACTGGAACGCACACCACCCCGCTTGGAGGGGCCACTACGCATGCTCCAGTGGAAGGCGCCTCTTCAACGACTCTACCCGGCAAGACTATGAAGTATCGGGTCCCGACTCAGCGACGCACTACTCGGCTAATCCAAACAATCTGCCCTCTACCATCGATCTGGTGGTACATAAGGGCTTAGCCGCACTAGACCTAGAGACTCTACCAGACGCATATGGCTCGGACCATCAGCCGGTCCTCGCCACAGTCACGGGGCAGTTAACCACGGCGAAAAACCCAGCGTCTAGGAAGCGGATTTCCTGGGTTCAGTTCGAGGAGCACCTCCAGCACCTGCGGCACCCCTCGACTTCAGTGCCTCTCACAAATCCCGCCAGTATCGACCAACTGGAGGGAGAGCTTACAAGCTCTATACAAGAAGCAATGCGGGCCGCTACAACCCCGCTTAAACAATACAGCCGGCCGCCGATCCCGTGGAAAATACGGGCGCTAATCCAGCGGAAGAGGAGGATCCGCTCGGATTGGCAGTCCTCCCGGGATCCTGCCCTTAAAACCCGGCTCAATAAAATCATCGAGCGTATCCGGGTGGCGCTCTCTGATTTGGCAACCGACGCGTGGGAACGCCGGATTAACGACGCTAGTGAAGACGTAGCCTCTCTGACCCGGCTCTCCCGCCAGCTTACAAAGAAGAGGCCCGCAGTCCAGCCGTTATTCCACACCGACGGCTCTCTGCGCTACTCCGCGGAAGATAGAGCCGACATCTTAGCGAGTTATTTGGAGACGCAATTTAAGCCAAACCCGAGTCTGCAGCCAGAACGACATATGACGATACAGAGAGAGGTGATCGAAGCGCTGACCTCTCCGCCATGCTCAGTACCAACATCAACGCCGTTCTTCACGCCGACCGCCGTCAAAAAGGCCATAGGGAGGCTGAAACTCAAAAAGGCCCCGGGCTTAGACGGGATTACAAACAGCGCTCTACGCCGTCTGCCCTTGAAGACCGTCGCAGCTTTGACCAGGCTCTTCAGCGCTATCCTACGCGTGGGATACTTTCCCCGGGCGTGGAAGGAGGGTCTGGTCATCCTGCTACCCAAACCTGGAAAGGACCTGAGACACCCTGACGGTTACAGGCCAATCACGCTTCTTAGCTCGGTGGCCAAGCTGTTCGAGAGGTTAGTACTACCACTCCTCATGTCGCACTTCCAACCGCGACACGAGCAGTTTGGCTTCCGCAGCGAGCACTCGACCACACTGCAAGTGGCCAGGGTGCTGCACTATGTCGCCGCAGCAGCTAACAGGAAGGAGAGTGCCGTTGCAGCCTTCCTTGACATAGCCAGCGCCTTCGACCGCGTCTGGCATCCGGGGCTCCTCTACAAGGTGCTGAAAACAGGAGCTCCGCCCTGTATCGTACGTGTCCTCGCCCATTTCCTGAGCGGCAGGACCTTCTCCGTGAGGGTGGAGAGTGCGATTTCTAGCAGCCACCCCATCACGGCCGGGGTACCGCAAGGAAGCTCCCTTTCCCCAGCGCTCTACGCGCTCTACACTGATGACATCCCAGTGACACAGGACGCGATGTTGGCGCTCTACGCCGATGACATCGCCCTGTTATCAAGATCTATCAGCCGAGACCACGCCGCAATCAAGCTCCAGCGCGCGCTTGACCTACTGCCGAACTGGCTGGCGGAGTGGAGACTCTCACTGAACGTCGCAAAAACTCAGACAATCATCTTCGGATCTCAACAGAGACTGCCTCCTCCGCCCAGCCTGCAGGGTGAACAGGTCCCCTGGAGCCCGCGCGTGACCTACCTTGGCGTCGTTATCGACAGAAAAATCAAGATGCTGCATCAAGTTAAGAAAGCCGCCAACGCGGGGAAGGTAGCGATTAACTTGCTCCGCCCCCTTTTCAACTCGAAGCTTCCTCTTCGTACCAAGCTCAGCCTATACAAAACATACGTGAGACCTCACCTCACGTATGCCGCTCCCGCTTGGTACGCTCTACTGACACAACAACGAAAGAAGACCCTGCAGGTGGTCCAGAACCTCGCCCTTAGGCGAGTGACCCAGGCCCCTCGCTTCGTCCGCAACGCAACTCTGCACCGCGACTTGAAGCTCGAGAGCCTGGAGGACCACATCGGCCGGCTCGCGGCGAACGCGTTCCGCCGCGCCGATGTATCGGACCACCTGCATCTACAAGACATCGCCCCCTGGCACTCAAGACCGCCGGACGCAAGACGTCTCCCCAGAGACATCCTCCAACACGACTCTGACTCCTGAGCTGCCGCCTCGGTCGCTGGTCGTCTAAGCTGGGCCTCCCGCGGGTAACCGCGGGTCTCACCCGGCTGGACTGACCGCCCAGGCGGCGCAAAAAGCTCACCCCACACCCCACTGCATTCATCCCCTGTACTTATACGTAAGCACACGCCACCCCCGGGCATTGCCCACCCATATAGACGCGCCTATATTAATAGGCGCCGCTGGATACCACGGAAAGGGGGCCAAAGCCCTGACTCCGTTCCCCCGCTCCCCGCAAGGGTAGAGAGCGGAAGGAAGAAATCAAGAGATGCGGACAGGCACACAGTCACCTCTGCGCTCAGAGTGTTCGTATCTTTATATCTCTCTCTAATAAAAAGTATTAGTAGACATGCCACCCAAGACTAGCGGAAAGGCCGCCAAGAAATCTGGCAAGGCCCAGAAGAACATCTCCAAATCGGACAAGAAAAAGAAGAAGCACAAGAGGAAGGAGAGCTACGCCATCTACATCTACAAAGTGCTCAAACAGGTCCATCCGGACACCGGAATCTCCAGCAAGGCCATGTCCATCATGAACTCGTTCGTGAACGACATCTTCGAGCGCATCGCCGCCGAGGCGTCGCGCCTCGCCCACTACAACAAGAGATCGACGATCACGTCCAGGGAGGTGCAGACCTCCGTGAGGCTCCTGTTGCCCGGCGAGTTGGCCAAGCACGCCGTCAGCGAAGGCACCAAGGCCGTCACCAAGTACACGAGCTCCAAGTGAGGCGCTCACAGGAATTCTTCCGGCGGCGGCGGCGTGCGTGTATTGTGTTGTGTTGTGTGTGCTAATGTGTGTGCGTCGTGGTGGTGTGCGTGTTTGCTAATATATATTTACTATATATAATACACGCATCAACAACGACGACCACCACGACGACGACGACAACAACAACATCATCATCATCATCGCCGCCACCGCAACTAGACAAAAAGGCCCTTTTCAGGGCCACTAAATGATTCACGTTGAAATATACAGTTTCTCGGAAAACGTCTGTCCCTCAAAAAGTTGATGCATGCGCACAGATTTTGTATTATGACTACCGATCATCATCATCATCATAATCATAAACTAAGCTAATCAATAGATTTGTTTTTTTTTTTTTTTGTTATTTTTGGTTGAATTGAATCTAAGAAAGGTCAATTAACTAACGACACATTATTATCATTATTATTAATAATAATTAATCAAAACTACTTTACTCTCTCTGGAATTTATCTATGCTATTATAATCCTTCTATTTCTGATTTCATTTCATGTGTGTCACATATTATTATTATTATTATATATACATTCCTAACCGACTACTATATATATAATATATATAATACACCGCATTTCATTTCATCATTTTCACCACTGTTGTTTTCTTTTCTTATTCATTTTCCCATTGTTATTATTATTATTATTATTACTTATTCTTCTTCTTCTTCTTCTTCTTGTTGTCGTTATAGTCATCCATCTTTTCTATCGTGCTTCATTCGATCTTCGATTCGATTCCCGGTTCACCACAGTCTCACCGCCCGACGCCCGCTTCGTTCGTTCGTTCGTTCTTAGTCGCTCAATCCTCGTGCGCAAAGACAGAGAGAGACGATCGTTTCGCGCTCTCGCGCGCGCGCGCGCTTGTATATATCTATGAGGGTTTTATAAAAGTGGGGACATTTCGGACGAGAGACTTTCCGTGTTCAGTTCAATTCAGTACAGTACAGTTCAGTTGTTGTTGTGTGTGCGTGTCTGAAGAGATAGAGAAATGGCTCGTACCAAGCAAACCGCTCGCAAGTCCACCGGTGGCAAAGCGCCCCGCAAGCAGCTCGCCACCAAGGCCGCCCGCAAGAGCGCACCGGCCACCGGAGGCGTGAAGAAGCCGCACAGATACAGGCCCGGCACGGTCGCCCTCCGTGAGATCCGTCGCTACCAGAAGAGCACCGAACTCCTGATCCGCAAGTTGCCCTTCCAGCGTCTGGTGCGCGAGATCGCGCAGGACTTCAAGACCGACCTTCGATTCCAGAGCTCCGCCGTGATGGCCCTCCAGGAGGCCAGCGAGGCGTATCTGGTGAGCCTCTTCGAGGACACCAACCTCTGCGCTATCCACGCCAAACGCGTCACCATCATGCCCAAGGACATCCAGCTCGCGCGCAGGATCAGAGGCGAACGTGCATAATGCTCTCCTCCTTCTTCCGCAGTGTATACATACACATAAATATGCATGCATGCATTCATGACGACCACGACGCGATAAGCGATGTTCGTGTGTTATTATTATTGTGGGCTGTGTGTGTGTGTTTTTTGTGTGTGTAATATTACACATAATTATTATCATACATCCAAAAGGCCCTTTTCAGGGCCACAAATTGTTCTGACATTAAAGTCTAAATAGAATGTCGTTTCATACGTGTACAAAGAATCGTGTCGAAAAAATTTTTATGAATATCATCACAATTACTACTATTAAAGAAACACTTGCACGCACGCATACGTATTCAGACACACATAAAATAAATAAATATATATATATATATATATATATATATATATATATATATATATATATATATATATATATATATATATATATATATATAAAAAAAAAAAATATGTAGACTAGATGAATTTGAATATTGGATTGGACGATCTTATATACACCCAGCATATGAGACATATATTGGAGAGAGAGAGAGAGAGAAATAAAAAAAAAAAAAAAAAAAAAAAATAAATAAATCGTGTGAGACCAAAATAATAATAATAATAATACGTAATAGAAATCTATTCTTTTTTTTTTTTTTTTGCAAATCTTACAAGCCCCCCGCACGTCGACGACGAGTAACGAGTGGAACCGATCAGAGCCGAGAGCTGCTCGGCGACGTGAGTGTATATATATAACGAAACGCTGGCTATGGTTTTTTACAACCAAATCCTTAGTATACTGAGTCCGCCAGCTCCCATTTGAGCTATTACGGCTTATAGCACACACACATTGACCGATTGGACGCGGCTGGCGACAGTCGTGCCCGTTGGTCTTTTAATTTCTTCACAACCGTAGCGCGCATTCCAAGTCACTGGTTGTGCGAGTCATTCCGGGCTTTCTCGTTTAGCGTTTTCCGCTCTCGCGCTGTGCTGTGCTGTGCGTCGCGGTGCCCTGCTGTGCTGTGTCGTGCTGTGCTGCGCGGCGTTTTGCTGAGGTTGAAGCCATCTTCTCGCGTTCGATAAGGCTTTCTGTAAGTGTTTACACTTTTATAGTTAGGCACACACCTTCCGTTCACCAGCGGAAAAACAGAAAAGTGATAGTAGATAGATCCTTACACTACTCACCCGCCCCCTTGCCGCAAGGTGAGGGGTGTGTTACTAAAAAATGGAGCGAAAGTTAGGTTTCCGGGAGGTTTTAGAATATCTCGAGAAACATTATATAGACGCGTATTGGTCCTTCATTAAATATGCCAAGGAGGAATTTAATTGTCCCCCCTCCCCCCTCCCCGCCCATTTTTTGCTAGACGACTCGAGTAACGAAGCTACGTGCGCGTCGGCCGAAGAGCCGAGCCCTGTCGAGGCCGGCCCGAGCCAAATCCCCGAAGAGAGGTCGATGTCCACCGAGGATGTTCGACTCTCCCCTGCCCCCGCTTCCCCCCTCCATCGGGATATGGAGGTGTCGGATACATCTGACGATGATGGTTTCGAAACCGTCACTTCCCGCTCGGCCAAACGTAAGGCCAAGGCCCCTACGGCCCTCCCCCCGCCAAAGAAGGCAAACAAGCCTAAAGGCAATGCTTCCCGCGCAAGCGGCTCGTCGACCGCCCCCCCCTCCCCCGCTCCCGTTTCGGTTGAGCCCTTAGAGGGAGAGACCCCCGCGCCTCCCCGCGCGCCCCGCATTAAACCCCCTCCGCCCATTTACGTGCAAGAAAAGCACAAATGGGACGATGTTTCTGTTTTCATGATTCGAAACAATATTAATTTCTCCACCGCGCGCTTAACGGCGGTCGGAATTAAGGTCCAGGTTCAGACCTCGACGGAACACCGTCGATTAACTAGCTTCTTGAGGGACAGTCATATCGGCTTCCACTCGTACGCCTTAGAAGACGAACGCCAGTTGCGCGTCGTAATTAAAGGCATCCCAAAAGAGATAGATTGTGAGTATGTTTTCAATGATTTAAAAAATAAAGGCTTCCCCGTGCGTGAAACGCACCGTTTATATAATTATCGCAGTAAAGCGAAATATGATATTGTCCTAGTTATTCTTGAACTCAGTGATGAGGGAAAGAAAATATTCAATCTTCGCTCGGTGTGTTCACTCACCGGCATCCGTGTCGAACCCCCGCTTAACAGAGGCCAGATAGGGCAGTGTCATCGCTGCCAACTATACGGTCACTCTGCGCGTCATTGCTTTGCGCGCCCGAGGTGCGTGAAGTGCCTCGACGACCACGGGACTGCGGATTGCCCCCGCAAGGTTCCCGACCCGGCCGTCCCTCCTAGCTGCGTACTGTGTGAGACGCAGGGCCATCCCGCGAACTATCGCGGATGCGCCCGTGCGCCGCGCAGACGCACGATGTACAACAGGGGTCCGCAGCCTTCGCGTCCGTACGCGCAGGCGCCGGTACCACCCAGGTATGTACCCGCCCCGCTCCCTAAAACAAATGCGTGGGTTAAGCCCGCGCCTCCGCCGGCTCCCGCGCATTCCGCAGCTCCGGTTGCCGCCCGCGCTGCGGCGCCGGCTGCGGTCCCTTCGAAGTCGCCGTCCACCATGGTGGCGGCGCGCCCCCCCGCCCCCGCGCGCGTACCTACTTCCCCTGCTAGCGACTTAGGTCTCGTTTTAGATTTCGCTAGTAATATTGACTTCGCCGAGTTAAGCGTTTTCGCCGGTAAGCTGAGGAACACTAATGGTTCCAAGCAGGCTCGCTTACAAGCGGTAAGCGAACACATTTTCTTCTGGAAGCCATCGCGGGCTTCCACGCAAATTAAATTATTCCAATGGCGGTCATCAATAGCTTTACCCCTTTGCCCGCTGACTCGCATTTAGCGAGAATTAAACCTAGATCTCTCACTATAGCTACGTACAACGCTCGCGGTGTCAGGCATCAAAGAGAATTATTAAGCGAATTCGCGCAATCTCATAATTTAGATATCTTTTGTATACAGGAGTCGCTTCTTAAACCTAGCATGCGCACTCCCAGTATTGCGAACTATAGGGTTGTAAGAAATGATAGAGCCACCCACGGCGGTGGCACTATCATTTATTATAAAAAGAATCTTCACTGTATTCCGCTCGACTCTCTTACTTTTGAGGACCTCGAGGTGTCGGTATGCCAGGTATTCCTCACTGGCCATCAGCCTTTGATAGTTGCCTCTGTATACCGTCCGGGGGATACGCAACTACTAGAAAGTGACATTCTGTCGCTACTTAGTATGGGAGACTCGGTCCTTCTGATCGGGGATTTCAATTGTAAACATACGAAGTGGAATTCGTCGAAAACTTTTGCCGATGGTAGAAGACTAGACAAATTCACAACTAAATATAACGCTCACGTTATAGGCCCTGCTTCGCCCACTCGCTTTGGTACCAACGGTTCAAGCGAGGTTCTCGACATAGCGGTTCTATCGAATGTCTGCCTCTGGCAGCGCTCTATAGAAACGTTACCCGAGCTAGATTCGGACCACCGTCCAGTTATTCTCAAGTTAGGTACAGATAGCCCCTCAGGCAATCCCACTAAAACGATCGTTAACTGGAAGAGATTTGCTAAGCTCCTCCGGTCTAACGACTCCCCGCTTAAAGATTTAATACCTGGCATCACTGACTCCGCTGACTCTGCAATAGACGCGGCGAATAAATTCACTAAGTATATAGTAGATACAATCCAAAGTTGTTCGAAAGAGATTCCAAACCTACCTGTAGGTAGATTTGAAATCCCAGATAAGCTGAGAAGATTGATACGGCGTAGAAACCAAGCTACGCGACGACATGACACTTACCCGACTGACGAAAATCGTAGAGTGCTTTCCAATCTGAGGAGGAGAGTTCGATTCGAATTCGAACAGCTCCGAGGCGAGTCTTGGGACAGGAAGCTCGAGGGGATCGCGCCTTCGCACCAGGCCTTCTGGGCGTTGTCGCGGGCCTTCAGAGTGGACTGCGTTCAAACTATGCCTCCCCTCATTAGGCCCGACCAGTCCATTGCCGCCGATGACACCGAAAAAGCCGAGTGCTTAGCCGATAGTTTAGAGATCCAGTGTTCTCCGAGCAGTCAGCCATGCGACCCGAGCCACATAGCGTTAGTGGATTCCGAGGTCGCAGACTGGGCGTTGACGCCCCCGCAAGGGGAACCGCTTCGCCCGACCTCATCGGAAGAGGTCAAAGTCATTATTAAAAATTTGAAAGAAAGAAAGTCTCCGGGTCCCGACAATCTTTCTAATAAAACTCTCAAGTCCCTACCGGCCCAGTTCGTGTCTCTGTTGGTCTTAATTTTCAATTCGCTTCTCAGTTCGTGCTCCTTTCCCAATGAGTGGAAGGAAGCTATTGTTATCGGGATCCGCAAACCCGGTAAGCCGCGGAACCTTCCCTCAAGCTATAGACCTATCAGCCTTCTAAGCTGTTTAGGAAAAATATATGAAAGATTAATACTTATCCGCCTCACCGAAGAGGTAGAGGCCAATTCTCTGCTCTTAAAAGAGCAATTTGGTTTTCGCAAGAAACACTCCGCTGTCCACCAAGTCCACCGTCTGGTAGAGCATATTGCTCGCCATAACATTATCTCAAGACAACACAGCAACACTGCTGCCATCTTTCTCGACATAGCGAAAGCCTTCGACAAGGTCTGGCATAACGGTTTGATTTTCAAACTGCGACGCTCTGGCTTGTCAGACTGTCTCGTGCACATCCTGCGGGACTTCTTGTCGAACAGGCATTTCCGCTATAGAGTCGAAGGTACCCTTTCTTCCCCCCGCCTCATCCGCGCAGGCGTTCCTCAGGGGTCCACCCTCTCTCCGATTTTATACTCGCTGTACACCAGTGACATACCTCGCTCGAGTTATGTCGAACTGGCTATGTACGCAGACGACACTGCCCTCTACACAACTTCGCTCTTCCCCCACCGTTTGGCAGAGAGACTTCAGAAAGCGGCCCACGCACTCGGTGAGTGGTTCCGCCTATGGAGAATCGAAGTCAACCCGGAGAAGAGCTGCGCCGTCCTATTCCCTATCAACAAACAGGTCTCTGTCCCCACTGTGTACCTACAAGGCACACCTCTCAAGTGGGAAAAACAAGTCAAATATCTAGGAGTCACTTTAGACTCCAAACTTACTTTCAAACCTCATATTAAGAGAGTAAAAAATAAGGCCCTATTAGTATTAAGCAAACTTGCCCCTCTGATAAACAAGCGTAGTAAAATGTCCCTTAGAAGTAAGGTGACACTTTACAAAACTTGTGTAAGACCTATTCTTTCCTATGCCTGCGTGGCGTTCGCGCACACCAGGCTAGATGTGCTCCAAAAAGTACAAAACAGATTTCTACGCATAGCATCGGGTTGTCCCTGGTACATGCGTAATGTCGACCTACACAGAGATTTCGAACTGGAATCGATTCACGAGCACTGCAAACGCCTAACCAAGCGCTACTTCGAGCGCGCAGGCTCGCACGCGAACCCGCTTATCGTTAAGGCGTGTGATTACACCCCTTGCGAGGAGCCTAAGCGTAGACGCCCAAAAAGCGTCTTATTAGACCCCGATGACGCCATTACAGTCGCGAACGCCCCATTCATAGGTAGGGTACACACTAGACACAAAAAACACAGACACCGTCGTCGACGGAATCGACGACGAAGCACATTAGATTATCTGTCGGCCCGTCCGCGCGGTGGCGCGGCCGGGTCCAACGGTTAGGGAAACTTTAGCTCTCCCTTAGAGTAGTCTAATATGTCACCAGTCGCGGCTTCACGTCGCGGCCGGCTTGTATAGAATAGGGACCCCCCCCCCCCCGCCACAACGACGGCTGCAAGTCGAGGTTCGAGTCCCGCAGGGGGCGCCCTTGTCGCCGTCAGAATGACCTCTCAAGCAGACCCGGGGTGCTTGCGATTCTCAGGGACAGAGTACCCTCTTCCCTCCCCCACCGGTGTCGCTGTAAAAGCCAATAGGGCTAACAGCAAATCCTCACAATCGAAAAAAAAAAAAAAAAAAAACCCGTTTTTTAACAGGTTGTTGACAATTTGTGCTCGTACCGTACGGACGTGTCCTCAGTTACAAATTAGAAAGTCAATAATATTTAATTTAATAAATATTTATTGAGTTTCGCCGGCGCCTTCGTGCGTTTGTGCCGCATCCGCGTCGCCCCGCGCGTCGCCCCCTTGATCGTCCGGTCCTAGCTGTGTTGTTGTTCCGACGCAAGTCGAGCTGCGCCAGCTAGGCCCGATGACTTCCGTGTGCGGGCACAGCACGAGACTCCGCTAGCTCCACAATGAGCGGCCGCAGCGGTGCGCCGCGTGACCGGTCAAGGTCGCGCTCGCGCCCACGCGAACCGCCGCCAACAGCAGCAGCCGGGGGGACGGGGGAAACCCCTCCCCCCCGCACCCCGCGTAATACGCAAATAAGAAACCCAGCACCTCCTCCGTTCTTGTACCGGAGTATTCGGCTCCCAGAGACGCCGACGGAGAGTGTTGCCCAAGCCGCCCCCCCTGCCCCCCCGGGCCCCTTCACCGCGGCCAGGCCTACAGACGTGGCGTTACGCCGAACACCGGAGGCGCGCGATGTTACCGTGCGACCTGCCGGCGCTTTCGGCGCCTCGTCAGCGGCGCCGACCGCACCCCCCGCGGACAGTGTGTCCTCACCCCCGCGGTACCCGGACTTGACTCCGCAGCGGGCTTCACGCCCGCCAAATAGAAAAGACGCCAGACCTCAGAGGTCTCCCTCCGCTCCTCCCCGCATGGACGCTGAGCTGTCGCCCGAGTCACAGCTGAACTCCGACATGCTGGTGGTGGCCGAGCTGGAGAAGCGCGGCGCTCTTTCCCGGTCGCTTCTTGAGCATATTTCCATGTTCTTGAACGACAAGGGGAGGGAGCTGGAGCGCGCTGCCGGCACCACCGCCGCCGAGGAGGCGCCACTACCACTCATGACTCCCGTAAGGAGGCCCCGGCCCTCCGACGGAGAGTCACCAGAGGACGCCAAAAGGCTCTGTGCGCAACCGCACCCCGGAGCCCGGAGAGACCCTAGGCTCGCGAAGAGAGCCGAATTCGGCCCTGGCCTTCCCGCCGGGCCCTCTGAAGCCACTAAGACACCAGATATCACCATGGGAACACTGGGGAACACTAGGGAACCTGAGGGAACCTTGGGGAACCTAAGGGTACCTCAAGGGAACCTGAGGGGACCTCAAGGGAACCTAAGGGGACCTCAAGGGAACCTAAGGGGACCTCAAAGGAACCTCGGGGAACCTCAAGGGAACCTCGGGGAACCTGACGGGAACCTCGCGGAACCTGACGGGGAACCTAGGGGAACCTTTGCAGACGCACTCCGCGCACCCTGCCGCGCCACACAGGGCGCCCAAACGTCGCCAACGCCGACGCAAACAGCCGCCGCACCGCAAACAAGACCTCCTCGCTATCCGCCGCTAATAGTGGAAAGCCTACCGAATTGGGCGCTCCATTTTAGAGCGCTCAAAGATAAACTCGGGCATTCCCCGAACGCGCGCCCATTCGGTAGAGGCGTGCGTTTCACCCCTAGCTCGGAGGACGAGTACCGCACCATACAGCGGTACCTCTCCGAGCTGGAGAAAATGGAGAGTATCTCGTGGTACTCGTATGCGCTGCCGTCGGAAATGAGCCGAAAGGTGGCCATACGAGGCCTCCCAGCATCCACGACTCCGGAAGAGATTATCGATGCCCTGGCGGAACTCGGATACCAAACCGAGTATGTCCGCCCAATTAAGGCGAAGATGGGCAGACCGGGCTGCATCTTCTTCGCCGTGCTCACGAACACCCCGGACCTGATCCCCGGCATATATTCGGTCAACGAGTTACTCTACATGCCGGGGATTAAGATTGAAGCTTGGCGTAGTAAGAGGGGCCCGGCGCAGTGCCATCGCTGCCAGGCCTTCCGGCACTCCAGCCATGGGTGCCACAGGCGGCTGGCTTGCGTGAGGTGCGGGGAGGAGCACCTCGCGCGCGACTGCCCGAGGCCCCTGGAGACTCCCGCTACCTGTGCGAACTGC
The DNA here is from genome assembly GCA_019049475.1 of Eueides isabella. NCBI lineage: Eukaryota > Metazoa > Arthropoda > Insecta > Lepidoptera > Nymphalidae > Eueides > Eueides isabella. The sequence continues at coordinate 52,253 of JAEIOK010000051.1, read as the reverse complement.
GGAGGCGCGCACCCGGCAAACTACACCGCCTGCCCGCAGTTTAAGAGGGAATTGCGCAACAAACGGGCCGGAACAGTCGCTCTGACGCAGCTGGCTCCGCGCCACTCCGGCAGGGCAACCGCCCCTGTCACGGCGAGCACCGTCGGAGCAGAAGCCAGCGCTACCAATTTGATGGCCCCAGCCAACCCTCCTACTGAGAGGGGAGGCAGGAGAAAGTCTAAGAAGCGGAGCCAGAAAAAGCAGAAGAAGTCGGAGCAAGCCAGGGCAGCTCCTTCATCTGCCACAGCGGCGCAGACGGCCGGGAAAACCGCCCGCCCAACCGAATTAGAAGCAGCACCGGCCAGGAACATCCCGTCGGAGCATATGGCCATTGACAGGGCCATCGACACCCTCAAGGAGGTTCTCTTCGCCTTGAGGGAGGGTCGTGACCCTGTTCAGTGTGTCTTAAAAGGCATGACAGAACTGCTCCTCAATGCCTGAGCAACTTAAGATCCTGTTCTGGAACGCCGCGGGACTCAGGAGGAAGCTTCCGTTCCTCCGAGTGCTCCTGCACCAGGAGGGGGCTGCTGTGGCCCTCATTAATGAGACGCACTTGCACCCGTCCGACAGCGTCAATATCCCAGGGTTCCACGTACTGCGGCTGGACAGCCCCCATTCTTTCCGGGGGCTTCTGGTCGCAGTGCGTCGGGATCTGGTCTTCCGACAGCTGCCCGATCTCGATACCCAGTCGTTTCAGTCTCTGGGTATCGAGACCTGCCTAAATGACTCCGCCATGCGTATTTACGCCATTTATCGCCCGGGTACGCAGAGCCTTAAGATCTCGGATCTGCAGAAGATCATGGAGGGTGCAACTCCGATTTTGGCTGCCGGGGATTGGAATGCCAAGCACCCTGCCTGGAGATGCCAACACGCCTGCACCACAGGACGTCGTCTCTATCAAGACGCACTGCGACGAGGTTACGAGGTGTCAGGGCCTGACGAGCCCACTCACTTCTCTCCGGGGAGCTCCCATCAGCCTACCACCATCGAGCTGGGGGTGCACAGAGGCCATGACGCCATGGCTCTCGAGACGCTCCCGGACTCCTTCGGGTCTGATCACCAGCCTGTCCTGGTTACTCTCTCAGGCAGGCTGGCGTTGGCCAGAGGCCTTCAACCCAGAAGGCGGATCTCCTGGGAACGGTTCGAGACCCTGCTCCAAGCTCAGCCGCCGCTGACTTCTGAGCCACTCACTGAGCCCACCAGCATCGACCGCTTAGCTGAGAGACTGACGTCCTCAATTCAGGAACCCATGCGAGAAGCAACTGATCCCTCACACCCACGCAGCAGGCCACCCATCCCCGGACAAATACGCACCCTCATCGAGCGGAAGAGGAGGCTCCGTTCGGAATGGCAGCGTACCAGGGACCCCACTCTGAAGACGAGGCTCAATCAGCTCAAGGAGCGCATACGGGCGGCGCTCCTTGACACGTACGCCGACGTTTGGGAGAAGCGGATAGAAAGGGCCAGTGAAGACCAGCCCTCTCTGAACCGCCTATGCCGCCAATTAACTAAAAAGAGGCCGGCAACCCAACCCCTCTATCATCCTGACGGCTCTCTTCGTTTTTCTGCCGAGGAGAGGGCAGAGATACTGGCCAATCACCTGGTGGGTCAATTCCAACCCAACCCAAGTGAGAGGCCAGCAGCCCACGCCTTACTTGAAGCCGATGTGCGGTCAGCCTTAGCCACACCGCCCCAACCACCTGCTCTGATACCTTTCTTCTCCCCGGCTGCGGTGAAGAAAGCCATCGGCAGACTCAAGATCAACAAGGCCCCAGGGAAAGACGGCATCACCAATGGGGCCCTCAGACATCTGCCGATGAGGACCATCGCGGCACTCGCCAAGCTATTTAGCGCCATCCTTCGTCTTGGACACTTTCCCCAAGCCTGGAAGGAGGGCCTAGTAATTATGCTGCCCAAGGCCCATAAGAACCCGAGGCGTCCGGAAGGGTACCGGCCGATAACCCTTCTTAGTTCGGTAGCCAAACTGTTCGAGAAGCTTTTCCTGCCGCTTCTACAGTCGCACTTTCATCCGCGACACGAACAGTTTGGCTTCCGCTCCGGACACTCCACCACGCTGCAGCTGGCTAGAGTGCTGCACTTTACCGCAGCCGCCCTAAACAAGAAAGAAGGTGTAGTAGCAGCCTTCTTGGACGTCGCCAGCGCGTTTGACCGCGTCTGGCACCCAGGGCTCCTACACAAGGCGCTCAGAGCAGGCATCCCGCACCATGTTGCGGTTGTCCTCGCCGACTACCTCCACGGCAGAACTTTTACGGTGAGGGTGGAGAACGTAACGTCAAGCTGCCACCCCATCGTCGCTGGTGTTCCACAGGGCAGTATGCTGTCCCCGGTGCTCTACGCACTGTACACCGACGACATTCCCACGCAGCAGGACACTCTGTTGGCGCTCTACGCTGACGATGTCGCCCTGCTCTCGAAGTCCCTAAACACGACTCACGCCGCCAAGAAGCTCCAGCGAGCGCTCGACCTGCTGCCGAATTGGCTGGCGGAGTGGAGGCTCGCCCTGAACGTTACCAAAACTCAGGCAATCACCTTCGGGCGCAACCTGAGAAGGCCTCCTCCGCTCAGCCTGCTGGGTCAGCAGGTCCCCTGGACCAAGACAGCAACTTACCTTGGCGTCGTGATAGACAGAGGGCTCACGATGACGAGACAGGTAAAGAAGGCAGCCAACGCAGCGAGAGTAGCCCTCTACCTGCTGCGTCCCCTATTCCGATCGAAGCTCCCCTTGAAGACGAAGCTCTCCCTCTACAAGGCGTACGTGAGACCGCACCTCACGTACGCCGCGCCGTCCTGGTACGCCTTAGCGAGTCCCAATCAAAAGAGCATCCTGCAGGTGGTCCAAAACATCGCCCTTCGGCGTGTTACCCAGGCTCCATACTTCGTCCGCAATTGCACATTGCAGCGCGACTTGAAGATGGAAAGCCTGGAGGACCACATCGGCCGGCTGGCGGCTAACGCCTTTCGCCGCGCCGATGTCTCGGACCACCTGCATCTTCAGAATATCGCTCCTTGGCACACTCGACCGCCGGACGCGAAACGTCGTCTTCCAAGGGATCTTCTTCCCCCTCCTAATCCCGACTCCTGAGCTGCCACCATGGTCGCTGGTCGCCTAAGCTGGGCCTCCCCCGGGAAACCGAGGGTCTCACCCGGCTGGGCTGACCGCCCAGGTGGCTACTGCTCTTCCTTCCTAGACATCCCCCCCCTCCCAGTACCAGCATACAAGCAGGTACTTTTACCAAATGGGCTATAAGCCCTCCCTACAGACGCACCCATAGTTATGGGTGCCGAGTGATACCACGGCCAAGGGGCTTACGCCTTGGAGCCGTTTCCCCGCTCCCCCTCAAAGGGGAGTAGGATGTCAGAATTCCTCCTCCTACTTTTTTAACACAAGTTACAGCTACACGTTGGGAGCAGCACGTCTCCCTGCCACGCTTGCGATAGAAGAGTAATACAAGTGCATCCTCATCATGACCGGTCGCGGTAAAGGTGGAAAGGGTTTGGGGAAAGGTGGAGCGAAGCGTCACAGGAAAGTGTTGCGCGATAACATCCAGGGCATCACGAAGCCGGCGATCCGTCGTCTCGCCCGCAGGGGCGGCGTCAAACGTATATCCGGCCTGATATACGAGGAGACTCGCGGCGTGTTGAAGGTGTTCCTCGAGAATGTGATTCGCGACGCAGTCACGTACACGGAGCACGCCAAGAGGAAGACCGTCACCGCCATGGACGTCGTGTACGCCCTGAAGCGACAGGGGCGCACCCTCTACGGTTTCGGCGGCTAAGAAGTGTGCAGTGTGCAAGCAGCAAACTGCGCGTGACATTCTTCACACCGTGGCGCTGGACGCCCTCGTCACCACCGTTTGTGTGTGTGTGCCACCCACATCACCACCATCATCATCATCATCGGCGTCGTCATCGTTCACTGTGAAACCGGCGGCGATGGTAGTGATAGTGAGAATGAGTTCAGTGTGATCGTGTTCACATCTCCATCATGATCTGCTCTCTCCCGACCGGTCTCCTTATGGCGCCCGGGCGAAGTGTGGTGGTGGTGGTGTGTGGTGTGGGTCGTCCGCATGTGACTTGGCATGTCCGCGTTGCGGTTGTGAAGAAATTAAAAAAAGGCCCTTTTCAGGGCCGCACAAGTTTCAGTATTAAAAAGAAAAAAGTTTCTGAACGCAAGCACGACGTCTCCATCATTATATATATATATATATATATATATATATATATATATATATATATATATATATATATATATATATATATATATATATATATATATATATATATATATATATATATATATATATATATATATATATATATATATATATATATATATATATATATATATATATATATATATATTATATATATATATATATATATATATATATATATATATATATATATATATATATATATATATATATATATATATATATATATATATATATATATATATATATATATATATATATATATATATATATATATATATATATATATATATATATATATATATATATATATATATATATATATATAACGTACGTATTTGTATGAAAATAATGCCCACCATGTAAGATATTTAAAAAAAAAGAAAAAGAAAAATAAATAAAAACTATTTATGTTTTCTTATTTATTATATTAAATTTTTTATATACAACAAAAGTACAACACATGGTTCAATTGACATATTGTTTGTTACAATGTACGAACATATACATACTATGAGACTAACAAACGACGGTGGTCGAATAAGAAGAGTTGATCTATCCATGTAATTTTGATAACTCATTGAACATAAATAATAATAAGTAGTATAAACGTACTTCGTGCGGCGGTCACGGACGGTCTGTCGATCTCTATTTCGATAGGTTATAATATATTATGAGAGAAGGGACGATGAGAGTATGAATATTATTATCGTTCATGATGATCGTCTCATCGTAATTATGTTCATGTTGAATATTGAATTTATATATAGTGAAGGAAAAAAAAAAAAATAAATAAAACTAAATTAATAAATAAAAAAGAACGATATATAATAAAATACATTGAAATTAAAAATGTGTGTCATAATCATAATACATCTATTGCACACTCACCCTGCAAACATACTCGGTGTACTCGACAACGGCGGCCGTCGTCTCTCTGCTAGGGCATCGGGTGTTTTACGAGGCTCCACTTGGAGCTCCTCCAGGGGGTCGACGGACGGTCGCACGGCGACCGTTCGATGTCTACCGGCTGGCGGATATTCCTCGCTTCCGATCTGTCGAATTGCATTAAGGTTTCATTAGAATTTTATAGAGAAAAATTAATTTTCAACTCGACCGGAGGTACGCACGTGGCACCTCGACGAATTCGACGGCTCGTATTTCCACCGAATCGCCGCGTGCGATGCGATTCGGCTCGCCGGCCGGTGGGCAGGTTCACGGACTGGGTCCGTACGGGCGGCGGGTCCGTCCCGGCGCCTCATAAAGTGAAAAAATCACAATTTTCTGGACGCATGTTAGTGAAAAGTCATAAGCGTTCGTACGAGAAAACGTCTAGCGACACCGCGGCTCTCGTCACGGTATCGCTACCGCTCTTACTGCCACTAGCGACCTCTGCCACGCCAGTATCGTACAACGTAGTAGTCGTCGATATATATATAAACTATACTCCTCGCGTCGCCTCCGTACAGAACAGTCTCTCGTTTTCTTTGTGAGCGATCGTGTGTAGTGTGGTGTTTGTTTGTTTGTTTGTGTGCGTGTTTGAGCATACATAAATAATTGTAGTAATAAAATGGCCGACGCTGCAGTAGCATCCGAATCTCCCGCACCCGCCACGCCGGCGAAGAAACCGAAATCGGCGGGCGCCGGCGGCGCCGCAGCCAAGAAGCCGAAGGCGAAACCGACCCACCCTAAGACTTCCGAGATGGTCAACAGCGCCATCAAGGAGCTCAAGGAGCGCAGCGGTTCGTCTCTGCAGGCGATCAAGAAGTACATAGCGGCCCAGTACCAAGTGGACGCCGAGAAGTTGGCCCCGTTCATCAGAAAATATCTAAAGAGCGCCGTCGAGTCCGGCGCGCTGATACAGACCAAGGGCAAGGGCGCTTCGGGCAGTTTCAAGCTCGAATCCAAGTCGTCCGCCTCGAAGAGCAAGCAGGCGGCGGCCGGCGGCGGCGCCGGGAAGGCGTCCTCCGCCGCCGCGTCTGGCGCGTCGTCCGCCGCCGCCTCGTCCAGGTCGAAGAAGGCGTCGGGAGCCGCAGCGGCGGCTTCGTCCGCCGGCGGCAGGGGGGGAAAGAAGGGGGCCGCCGCCTCGGCAGCCGCCGCCGCGCCGTCCTCGCCGTCCAAGTCCAAAGCTAAAGCGTCCGTGAAGGACAAGAAGGCGGCCGCCGCGAAGAAGAAGCCCGCACCGTCCGCCGCAGCCGCAAAGAAGGCCTCCGCCGCCGCCGCCGCCGCCTCGTCCTCCGCCTCTAAAGCGAAGGGCGGCGCCGCTTCGAAGGCGAAGAAGACTGCCAAACCGCCGACCAAGAAACCAAAAGCGCCCAAGCCGAAGAAGGCCGTCACGCCCAGGTCGAAGCCGGCCGCGAAAAAAGCCGCGTCCGCCACGCCAAAAAAGTGAATAAAATAACAAGTGTGCGTCGCTAAATGAACGTTAAATAACCCACACTCGCACAAATCATGTGTGTGTGCGTGACGGCGACAGAACGCGCTACGGAATGTGCATCTCTAATAGAGAGCACGACACAAAAAGCCCTTTTCAGGGCTAACAAATGTTTCTAAATACACACCGAGCAGTAGTAGTAGTAGTTGTAATAGTAATAACATATTACATATCATACGATCGGTGGTGAAGTTTCATCGACGAGAAGTCGTCTCACTTTCAAGTTACAAGTAAAAAAATAAATAATAAATAATAACACGCACTAACCTATCGGACACGTGGCATACAATCCTGTTCCATCTCCTCTATTCGAATCTCTCTTCACACGCCTCTCTCTCCGTCACTCTGGAAAGCATTAAACAGAAACTTCAAATTATTCAGTTACAAATACGATAAGTCTTATTAGTAAACATTAGTATTAGGCATCGAACTATCTAAGACACCCACACGTTTATCTACTTGGACTTAATATAGTGTAGTCAATTGATAAAAAAAAAAAAAAAATGATGATGTTTTTAATATATATTTATTTATTTATTATTTTTAAATAAATAAAGTTATAAGAAAACAAAACGATTCGGCGATCGTCGGCTATCCTCGTGCACCGTCGCTTGCGGCGATGCTCGTTCGCGTCCCCACCATTTATGCGCGCAATGATCCCTTAAAACTATAAAAAAGTGAATTTTTAGAACGTCCGCTTAATTCCTATTCAAACCTGAAGAGCGTTCGTTACGAGTGCGCTCTCTCTCCGCGCGGTTATCTTCTATTTTTATACATTGTCGTTAAAAGTTTAATACTTCGCGTGCATCATCATGTCGGGTCGCGGTAAAGGTGGCAAAGTGAAGGGAAAGGCAAAGTCTCGTTCCAATCGTGCCGGACTTCAGTTTCCCGTGGGTCGTATACACAGACTTCTGAGAAAGGGGAACTACGCCGAACGCGTGGGTGCCGGAGCACCGGTCTACCTGGCCGCCGTGATGGAATATCTGGCCGCCGAAGTGCTCGAGTTGGCCGGCAACGCCGCTCGTGACAACAAGAAGACCAGAATTATCCCAAGGCATCTCCAATTGGCGATCCGTAACGACGAGGAGTTGAACAAGTTGCTCTCGGGAGTTACGATCGCGCAGGGCGGTGTACTGCCCAACATCCAGGCAGTCCTCTTGCCCAAGAAGACCGAGAAGAAAGCTTAATTCTCTCTCACACGACAACGACTACGACCAGAGTGTGTGTGTGTACACGCACGCACACGTGCGTGTGCATTCCATTTTGTGCGTGTGTCCTGCGTGTGATGTGTTTGAATGTTTTTTTTTTCTTTATAATTAATTAAAAGGCCCTTTTCAGGGCCACAAAATATTTCCGTGGAAGCTTGCTGACCAGATTAGCGCATAGAAAGTTTCATCTTGCGAGACGTCTCTCTCTAAATCATATAATCTATTATCAAACACACAACGTACAATATATCTATCTATCTATCATTCTTAAACAGATAACCCACTAAATACGTGACATATCATCCATAGTAATGGGATGATGATAATAATAAAAAAAAAAAAAAAAAAAAATATATATATATATAAAAACAAATAAATAAATAAATAAAAGATAATAATTTACAATTTGTCTAATAGGAATTAGTGTACATTTCGTTCATGTATGTATGTATGGTATGAATTCGTATGTATGTATGTATGTATGTATGTATGTATGGTATGAATTCGTCTGTACTCCGCATAACGCATGCCACTTGCTGGGAGGCGGGACGCGAGGAGGGAGGGGGGGTGGCGGTGCCGCTCCTTCCTCACCTCCCGTGAACTCACTCCCCCCCCCCCCCCCTCGTGTTTCGTACGGCGCGCTGATTGGTCGATTCCGTCAAAAAGATGGCATACGTCGTGAGCGTTTGTGCGTCCACAAGAGTGGCCTATATGACATTTCGTCCGCCATGCGAGCCATATGCGAGGCGTGGAAGGAGGGTCTGGTGATCGTGATTATGAAGCAAGGAAAGAACCCGCGGTATCCGGACGGCTACCGCCCCATAACACTCCTTAGTGCGCTGTCCAAACTCTTCGAGAGGCTGCTGTTGCCGCTGATCCAGGCACGATTCCAGCCGCGCCCCGAGCAGTTTGGATTCAGGAGTTGTCACTCCACGACACTGCAGGTAGCTCGAATTACCCACCTGCTAACGAACGCCCTTAACAAAAAGGAGAGTGCCACAGCAGCCTTTTTGGACGTCGCGAGCGCGTTTGACCGGGTCTGGTACCCCGGTCTGATCCATAAAACGTTTGCTGCCGAGATCCCATACCACCTGATCAAGACAGTGGCTGCATTCCTAGAGCACAGGACATTCAGGGTTAGGGTGGAGAGTGCAATTTCCAGCAGCCACCCTATCACTGCAGGCGTTCCACAGGGCAGCACGTTATCTCCGACCCTGTACGCCATATACACGGATGATGTCCCCATCGGAAGAGATACCACACTAGCGCTGTACGCTGACGATATAGCGTTGGTGACCACCTCGCTCAACGCCGTGCACGCAGCAGGAAAACTCCAGCAAGCACTCGATGAACTTCCGCAATGGCTTGCGAAATGGAGACTGTCCCTCAATGTCTCCAAGACGCAGGCCATTGTGTTTGGATCACGCACAAGACTCCCACCACCAGTGGTGATCTCGGGACGAAGGATCCACTGGGTAAAGGAAGCCACGTACCTGGGGGTCGTAATCGACAGGAAACTGTCGATGAAGCCCCAGGTTCGAAAATCTGCCAATGCCGCCAAAGCAGCTATGAACACTTTGAAGCCGCTCCTGCGCTCCCAGTTGCCACTGCGTACCAAGCTGCAGCTGTACAAGACCTACGTCAGACCCCACTTGACGTACGCCGCACCAGCTTGGTACGCCCTGACAAGCACACGACTTCGCCAAGCGCTCCAAATTGTGCAGAATATTGCACTGAGACGAATCACCCAGGCTCCCTACTACGTGAGGAATGCAACATTGCATAAAGACCTCCGTATGGAGAGCCTGGATGACCACATCCGGCAAACGGCAGTAAATGCGTTCCGCCGAGCCGACGCCTCACAGCACCACCATCACCTGAGGAACATCGCGCCGTGGCATGCACGGCCACCGGACGCAAGAATGAGAGGGATCCCCCGTGACCTTATTCAAGACTCCAATACTGACTCCTGAGCTGCTCTCTGTGGTCGCAGGTCGCCTAAGCTGGGCCTCCTCTGGGTAACCAGAGGTCTCACCTGGCTGGGCGGACCGCCCCGAGAGCACCAGCTCTACCCACCGGACTGACAACCCTAACATGAGAACCCCTCTACCCACCGCAGTTTTACCCTGCGGACATCCAAATGGGAACAATCCCAACCCCGATTACGCGCCTATCTTAATAGGCGCCGTGAGAAACCCACGGCCAGAGGGCATATAGCTCTGAAGCCGTTTCCCCTCTCTCCTCGCGAGGAAGAGAGAGAAGAAAGTATGACTGACTGCGAGCCATACTTTTGTCTGGTTGCGGTGCGAGCATTATAGCAAGTTAAATGAAAGTGATAAAGTCAAGTGCCAATATAAGTGATAGTGAAGTGTCCGACAGTGCAGAGGTCTACGTCGTGTCGAGAGCGGCGATCTACGTTGTATCTAGGTAGCGTAGTCTACGTAGGTATTTCCAAGTGAGTACATTTACTAACTTAGGTACTCACCCCCGCCTCACAGGGCAGGGCCGTTAGTACACGATAGGCACTCACCCCTCGCCACTCGGCGGGGGGACACAGTTATTGCGTAGGTTAAGTAGTTTCGCGTAAATTAGTTTCGCGCCAACTATGGCGAGTAATAATTTAGACGCGGAGGCGATCCTCGCGTTCGTCGCGGCGGCGTGTCCCGATGCGCATGCCACGCTCGCGAATTATTTCGCGACTTTTCGCGCGTCAACGGACGCAGCAGTGCCGGTTCGATCCCGGACTGTAGTAGAAGGTACCGATGCGGATTCTGCGGACGTCGTCGAGGAGTCCGACGTCGAAATGGCCGAGGACTCTGACGCCTCCGCCTCCGCATACACGACCGAGGGCAATAGTGCCAGCTCCTCGGAGGATTCTGCCTCCGGAGGGGAAGACTCCGAGGGGCAAGCCGATGAAGGCGACGACGGGTTCGAGACCGTCAAGTCGAAGTCGGCTAAAAGAAAGGCTAAGAGCCTAAAACAGTCTCCCGCCAAAAAGGCGAGTTCCGCGCCCGATTCGCCGGCGAGAAAAAGGAAGCGCGCTGTCGCCAGCCGCCCCCCTTCCCCGCGTCGTCCGCCCCTCAGGCATCCGCGAACGCGTCTGCTCCCGCAGTCGCGCCGTTGCCTTCCGCGCCCGCGCGCTCTTCCGCACCCGCATCCGCGCCTTCAGCCGGTGCGCCTGTGATTAAAAAAGATTTGCCGCCTCCTATTGTCGTTCAAGAAAAGAAGGCTTGGAACGACGTGTCCAAGTGGATGATCGATAACAGCGTGCAGTTCAACTCTGCGCGCTCAACAATCCAGGGTATCCGAGTGCAGGTGCTAAGCGCTCAAGATCATCGCCGCTTAACGGCGTACTTAAGAAATTCAAAAATAGGGTATCATTCCTATGCCCTTGAGGATGAACGCCAACTGCGTGTCGTCATCAAGGGTGTACCGAAAGAGATAGAGACTGAGACCATCTTCAGGGATCTCAGCTCTCAGAACCTACCAGTTAGATCTGTGCATCGTATGTTCAACAACTATACGAAGCGGCAGTACGATATGGTACTGGCCGTGCTAGACCTCACACCAGAGGGTAAGAAAGTTTACAGCATCGAGACTGTGTGCCAGTTAACTGGCATCACAGTCGAGAAGCCATATGGTAGGGGTATCCCAGGGCAGTGTCATAACTGCCAATACTACGGCCACTCAGCCCGTAATTGTCACGCGCGGCCCAGGTGTGTGAAATGCCTGGAGGACCACGCGACTCCGGACTGTCCGCGCAAGGTCCCTGACCCGGCCGTACCTCCCAGCTGTGTTCTGTGCGAGACCCAGGGTCATCCCGCGAACTATCGCGGATGCACCAGGGCCCCGCGCAGGCACATGGGAATGGTCGGTAAGGCGAAGGGGGCTTCGATGCCCCATCGCCCAGCGCGAGGCTCGTCCGGAGTGACTCACGCTCCCGCCAAATTTGTTCCCGCCCCGGCGCCAGCCACGAACGCGTGGGCTAAACCCCTCCCGTCCGTGTCTGCTGCTGCGCCCGCCACACCAAAAGTAGGGCCTACTGTCAAACAGACTGTCAGACTGACTGAAACCACGAAGACAGTCGCTTCCAAGCCCGCGAAACGGACCACAAAAAATTCTAAGTCCACCTTAGCCGACGACATCGAACTACTCGTAGAGTTCATGGAGTCAGTGGACTTAGACGAAGTAGCGATTTTCGCGGAGAAAATTCGAAATTCCGACGGGGCCACTAAGGACCGCCTCCGCGCACTGGGTGAACACGCCGAGTTGTTCACCAAGGTAGCGCAGTTCAAAGCCAACAAATAATTTTTCCAATGGCGGTCAGCACGGGAAATTCTATTTCGTCCGACGCTAGACTCGCGAGAGTCAAGCCGCGCTCTCTAACGTTCGGTTTCTTTAACGCAAACGGACTTGCCGATCAAATGGGGCTAGTGCGTGAGTTTATTAAAGAGCACAATTTAGATTTATTTTTAGTACAGGAGACGTTCCTCAAACCCCAAAATAGGACCCCTAAGGTCGCAAATTATAATACCATACGAAACGACAGAGATGGTCGTCTCGGTGGTACGCTCATTTTCGTCAGAAGGACGCTCCATGTAGTACCGTTAGACCCGCCGCCTTCGCTCGTCAACATCGAGGCGTCTGTCGTTCAAGTCTTCATGACGGGACATCCATCTATCGTTATAGCTTCGACCTACTTATCACCCAGCAAGACATTGCTCGAGAGTGATTTGCAGGCACTTTTAAATCTAGGAGGCTCGGTCATTGTGGCCGGCGACCTCAACTGTAAACACACTAGGTGGAACAGTACCAGAAATAACCACAGAGGGGAACTATTAAATAGGTTCTGTAATCTCCCCTCTTATCATTTTGAAATATTTTCACCCAACACTCCCACCAGGTATGGTGCTAATGGTGTACCCGATATTCTCGATATAGCAATCCTGCAGGGCATCACTCTCAGGGTTCGCTCTATCGAGACACTCTCAGAATTAGATTCAGACCATAGACCGGTGATTATGAAACTTGGCCCGGATTGTCCCCAGGCGGTCTCAAAAATCACTGTAACGAATTGGAAAAAATTCAGGGAATGCATCAGCAAACCTGAATTGTGCGCAACCGATGCAACTCTGGACGACAGATTCGACTCGGTAGAGGCAGCCTCGGCGGCCATCAGTAATTTCTCTGATTTAATAGGGAAGACACTCGACGATTGCTCTAAGGATATCGATGCGCCTGTGGAGGGGCGTTTCGCAATCCCGAGCGATCTTCGAGAAATGATAAGGCGCAAAAACCAAGCGCTAAGAGCTCACGACAAATATCCAACCCCCGGTAATCGAAGTAGACTCTGGAGTCTCCAAAGGTCGGTTCGAGCCCGATTCGCGGAACTCAGAGAAGCAAGCTGGGACAAACACCTGTCGGAGGTCAGACCCTCACATGTTGCGTTCTGGTCGTTGGCCAGAGCCTTCAAAAACGACACTGTTGTCACCATGCCGCCCTTATTACGCGCCGACGGCACCACAGCCCCAGATGATACGTCCAAGGCCGAATGCCTCGCGGATAGTATAGAACTGCAATGTTCTCCCTCGACCCAACCGTGCGATCCAAAACACGTCGCCGCGGTGGACGCAGAGGTTGAAGCGTGGGCTTCCTTGCCGCCAGCGGGGGATCCCATAAGCCCTACTTCGATCAAAGAGGTCAAAGATATCATTAAAGGTCTAGAGATCAAAAAGTCCGCAGGACACGATCGTGTCTCAAATAAAATCATTAAAATTCTTCCAGCCCACCTTATAACTCTTCTAGTTATTATCTTTAACACACTCCTCCACGGGTGTACCTTCCCAGACCAGTGGAAACATGCAATTGTCATCGGCATTCCCAAGCCTGGCAAGCCCCGTAATAAGCCCTCTAGTTATCGACCAATCAGTCTTTTGAGTACTGTTGGTAAAATCTACGAGAGATTAATACTCGCTAGACTCAAATTAGTAGTTGAGGCCAAAAACATTATTCCCAAAGAGCAGTTTGGCTTTCGAGACAAACACTCTAGTGTCCATCAAGTCCATAGGATCACAGAACATATTCTGGATCATAGGACCTCCTATAAGTAGTAAAAAGATACCCTCTGCGGCAATCTTCTTAGATATTGCAAAGGCGTTCGATAAAGTCTGGCACAATGGCTTGATTGTCAAGCTAATACGTGCAGGGGTGCCAGACAGACTCGTGCACATCATACGAGCCTACTTATCGAATCGCACTTTTAGATTCCGGGTCGAAGGTACCCTTTCCAGTAGACGCCCTATAAGAGCCGGGGTCCCTCAGGGCTCCGTGCTCTCGCCACTTCTTTACAATATGTACACTCATGATATCCCTAGAGCTCCTTTCACCAACCTGGCACTGTATGCGGACGACACTGCCATCTATGCGTCTGCCCGCAACTCAGTTACGTTAGCCGGTCGCCTACAGGTGGCCACCAATAGGTTGGGCACCTGGCTCACTAAATGGCGTATCGAAGTTAACCCTGAAAAGAGTACGTCGGTATTCTTCCCCATTCGCCGAACAGACGACATGCCTCATGTCAGTCTGCAAGGCAAAATCATACCTCAGGCACAAAGTGCTAAATACCTAGGAGTAATCTTAGATAATAAGCTCAGCTTCTCAGAGCACGTCAGACACGTACGCCAGAAAGCGACGTACGTACTCTCTCGCCTGTACCCGCTGGTCTGCGCCAAATCAAAAATGTCCCTCAAAAACAAAATCCGCCTGTACACCACCTGTGTCAGGCCAATTTTCACATACGCCAGTGTAGTGTTCGCACACACTAGCCTCCATCGCCTTCAAATCATTCAGAATAAATTCTTGCGCATCGCCACGGGAGCTCCCTGGTTCATGCGCAATATAGATCTCCATCGAGATTTCAATCTCGACTCCATTCAAGAGCACTGCAGGAAACTGTCCAGTAGCTATTTTGAAAAGGCCGCGGCCCATCCGAACCCCCTGGTGGTAAAAGCCTGCGATTATTCGCCCCCCATTGCTAAGAAAATATTCCGTAAGGTCTACCGTAGACCACGTAGTGTTCTTTTCGATAAAGCTGACCCCATTACGGTCGCGAACAAAATTAAACAAGTAGGTAGGACTACACACAGACGTACACGCACACGTTACACATACCGTCCCCGCCGGTGGAGACGAGGTCCCAGCTTTACTGCAGCCCAAGCGCGCCTAGGCGCGGGAGGGCGCTAAGTTAAATTCCAAAAGGGTATCCACAGCCCTACCCAGTAGGCCTAGCTCGGGCTGAGCGAAGCAAAGTCCCCCACTACCAACGGAGAGCGCAAGCCGAGGTTCGAGTCTCGCAGGAGGCGCCCTTGCGACTTCGTGGTATCTCTTTGAGTCACTCAATCTGGTGACAAGGCCAAGGTCAGAACTCTTCAAGTTCGGCCTCCCACAAAACCCGGTGACGCTGTAAAGGCCGCAGGGCCAACAGCATACTACCCAATCGAAAAAAAAAAAAAAAAAAAAAAATCCACGGACAGGCACACAGTCACCTCTGCGCTCAGAGTGTTCGTATCTTTATATCTCTCTCTAATAAAAAGTATTAGTAGACATGCCACCCAAGACTAGCGGAAAGGCCGCCAAGAAATCTGGCAAGGCCCAGAAGAACATCTCCAAATCGGACAAGAAAAAGAAGAAGCACAAGAGGAAGGAGAGCTACGCCATCTACATCTACAAAGTGCTCAAACAGGTCCATCCGGACACCGGAATCTCCAGCAAGGCCATGTCCATCATGAACTCGTTCGTGAACGACATCTTCGAGCGCATCGCCGCCGAGGCGTCGCGCCTCGCCCACTACAACAAGAGATCGACGATCACGTCCAGGGAGGTGCAGACCTCCGTGAGGCTCCTGTTGCCCGGCGAGTTGGCCAAGCACGCCGTCAGCGAAGGCACCAAGGCCGTCACCAAGTACACGAGCTCCAAGTGAGGCGCTCACAGGAATTCTTCCGGCGGCGGCGGGGGGCGGGTATTGGGTTGTGTTGTGTGTGCTAATGTGTGTGCGTCGTGGTGGTGTGCGTGTTTGCTAATATATATTTACTATATATAATACACGCATCAACAACGACGACCACCACGACGACGACGACAACAACAACATCATCATCATCATCGCCGCCACCGCAACTAGACAAAAAGGCCCTTTTCAGGGCCACTAAATGATTCACGTTGAAATATACAGTTTCTCGGAAAACGTCTGTCCCTCAAAAGTTGATGCATGCGCACAGATTTTTTATTATGACTACCGATCATCATCATCATCATAATCATAAGCTAAGCTAATCAATAGATTTGTTATTTTTTTTTTTTTTTTTTTTTTTTGGTTGAATTGAATCTAAGAAAGGTCAATTAACTAACGACACATTATTATTATTATTATTATTAATAATTAATCAAAACTACTTTACTCTCTCTGGAATTTATCTATGCTATTATAATCCTTCTATTTCTGATTTCATTTCATGTGTGTCACATATTATTATTATTATTATATATACATTCCTAACCGACTACTATATATATATAATATATATAATACACCGCATTTCATTTCATCATTTTCACCACTGTTGTTTTCTTTTCTTATTCATTTTCCCATTGTTATTATTGTTATTATTATTATTATTATTACTTCTTCTTCTTCTTCTTGTTGTCGTTATAGTCATCCATATTTTCTATCGTGCTTCATTCGATCTTCGATTCGATTCCCCCGGTTCACCACAGTCTCACCGCCCGACGCCCGCTTCGTTCGTTCGTTCTTAGTCGCTCAATCCTCGTGCGCAAAGACAGAGAGAGACGATCGTTTCGCGCTCTCGCGCGCGCGCGCGCGTGTATATATCTATGAGGGTTTTATAAAAGTGGGGACATTTCGGACGAGAGACTTTCCGTGTTCAGTTCAATTCAGTACAGTACAGTACAGTTCAGTTGTTGTTGTGTGTGCGTGTCTGAAGAGATAGAGAAATGGCTCGTACCAAGCAAACCGCTCGCAAGTCCACCGGTGGCAAAGCGCCCCGCAAGCAGCTCGCCACCAAGGCCGCCCGCAAGAGCGCACCGGCCACCGGAGGCGTGAAGAAGCCGCACAGATACAGGCCCGGCACGGTCGCCCTCCGTGAGATCCGTCGCTACCAGAAGAGCACCGAACTCCTGATCCGCAAGTTGCCCTTCCAGCGTCTGGTGCGCGAGATCGCGCAGGACTTCAAGACCGACCTTCGATTCCAGAGCTCCGCCGTGATGGCCCTCCAGGAGGCCAGCGAGGCGTATCTGGTGAGCCTCTTCGAGGACACCAACCTCTGCGCTATCCACGCCAAACGCGTCACCATCATGCCCAAGGACATCCAGCTCGCGCGCAGGATCAGAGGCGAACGTGCATAATGCTCTCCTCCTTCTTCCGCAGTGTATACATACACATAAATATGCATGCATGCATTCATGACGACCACGACGCGATAAGCGATGTTCGTGTGTTATTATTATTGTGGGCTGTGTGTGTGTGTTTTTTGTGTGTGTAATATTACACATAATTATTATCATACATCCAAAAGGCCCTTTTCAGGGCCACAAATTGTTCTGACATTAAAGTCTAAATAGAATGTCGTTTCATACGTGTACAAAGAATCGTGTCGGAAAATTTTTATGAATATCATCACTGTTACTACTATTAAAGAAACACTTGCACGCACGCATACGTATTCAGACACACATAAAATAAATAAATAAATATATATATATATATATATATATATATATATATATATATATATATATATATATATATAAAAAAAAAATATGTAGACTAGATGAATTTGAATATTGGATTGGACGATCTTATATACACCCAGCATATGAGACATATATTGGAGAGAGAGAGAGAGAGAAATAGAAAAAAAAAAAAAAAAAATTAAGTAAATAAATCGTGTGAGACCAAAATAATAATAATAATAATAATACGTACATAATAGAAATCTATTCTTTTTTTTTTTTTTTTTTTTTCAAATTTTACAACCCCCCCCCCCGTCGACGCCGAGAAAAGAGGGGAACCGATCAGAGCCGAGAGCTGCTCGGCGACGTGAGTGTATATATATAACGAAACGCGGGCGCCCGTTTTTTTACACAACCACAACAGATTGACCGATTGGACGCGGCTGGCGACAGTCGTGCCCGTTGGTCTTTTAATTTCTTCACAACCGTAGCGCGCATTCCAAGTCACTGGTTGTGCGAGTCATTCCGGGCTTTCTCGTTTAGCGTTTTCCGCTCTCGCGCTGTGCTGTGCTGTGCGTCGCGGTGCCCTGCTGTGCTGTGTCGTGCTGTGCTGCGCGGCGTTTTGCTGAGGTTGAAGCCATCTTCTCGCGTTCGATAAGGCTTTCTGTAAGTGTTTACACTTTTATAGTTAGGCACACACCTTCCGTTCACCAGCGGAAAAACAGAAAAGTGATAGTAGATAGATCCTTACACTACTCACCCGCCCCCTTGCCGCAAGGTGAGGGGTGTGTTACTAAAAAAAAAAAATGGAGCGAAAGTTAGGTTTCCGGGAGGTTTTAGAATATCTCGAGAAACATTACATAGACGCGTATTGGTCCTTCATTAAATATGCCAAGGAGGAATTTAATTGTCCCCCCTCCCCCCTCCCCGCCCATTTTTTGCTAGACGACTCGAGTAACGAAGCTACGTGCGCGTCGGCCGATGAGCCGAGCCCTGTCGAGGCCGGCCCGAGCCAAATCCCCGAAGAGAGGTCGATGTCCACCGAGGATGTTCGACTCTCCCCTGCCCCCGCTTCCCCCCTCCATCGGGATATGGAGGTGTCGGATACATCTGACGATGATGGTTTCGAAACCGTCACTTCCCGCTCGGCCAAACGTAAGGCCAAGGCCCCTACGGCCCTTCCCCCGCCAAAGAAGGCAAACAAGCCTAAAGGCAATGCTTCCCGCGCAAGCGGCTCGTCGACCGCCCCCCCCTCCCCCGCTCCCGTTTCGGTTGAGCCCTTAGAGGGAGAGACCCCCGCGCCTCCCCGCGCGCCCCGTATTAAACCCCCTCCGCCCATTTACGTGCAAGAAAAGCACAAATGGGACGATGTTTCTGTTTTTATGATTCGAAACAATATTAATTTCTCCACCGCGCGCTTAACGGCGGTCGGAATTAAGGTCCAGGTTCAGACCTCGACGGAACACCGTCGATTAACTAGCTTCTTGAGGGACAGCCATATCGGCTTCCACTCGTACGCCTTAGAAGACGAACGCCAGTTGCGCGTCGTAATTAAAGGCATCCCAAAAGAGATAGATTGTGAGTATGTTTTCAATGATTTAAAAAATAAAGGCTTCCCCGTGCGTGAAACGCACCGTCTATATAATTATCGCAGTAAAGCGAAATATGACATCGTTCTTGTTATTCTTGAACTCAGTGATGAGGGAAAGAAAATATTTAATCTTCGCTCGGTGTGTTCACTCACCGGCATCCGTGTCGAACCCCCGCTTAACAGAGGCCAGATAGGGCAGTGTCATCGCTGCCAACTATACGGTCACTCTGCGCGTCATTGCTTCGCGCGCCCGAGGTGCGTGAAGTGCCTCGACGACCACGGGACTGCGGATTGCCCCCGCAAGGTTCCCGACCCGGCCGTCCCTCCTAGCTGCGTACTGTGTGAGACGCAGGGCCATCCCGCGAACTATCGCGGATGCGCCCGTGCGCCGCGCAGACGCACGATGTACAACAGGGGTCCGCAGCCTTCGCGCCCGTACGCGCAGGCGCCGGTACCACCTAGGTATGTACCCGCCCCGCCCCCTAAAACAAATGCGTGGGTTAAGCCCGCGCCTCCGCCGGCTCCCGCGCATTCCGCAGCTCCGGTTGCCGCCCGCGCTGCGGCGCCGGCTGCGGTCCCTTCGAAGTCGCCGTCCACCATGGTGGCGGCGCGCCCCCCCGCCCCCGCGCGCGTACCTACTTCCCCTGCTAGCGACTTAGGTCTCGTTTTAGATTTCGCTAGTAATATTGACTTCGCCGAGTTAAGCGTTTTCGCCGGTAAGCTGAGGAACACTAATGGTTCCAAGCAGGCTCGCTTACAAGCGGTAAGCGAACACATTTTTCTTCTGGAAGCCATCGCGGGCTTCCACGCAAATTAAATTATTCCAATGGCGGTCATCAATAGTTTTACCCCTTTGCCCGCTGACTCGCATTTAGCGAGAATTAAACCTAGATCTCTCACTATAGCTACGTACAACGCTCGCGGTGTCAGACATCAAAGAGAATTATTAAGCGAATTCGCGCAATCTCATAATTTAGATATCTTTTGTATACAGGAGTCGCTTCTTAAACCTAGCATGCGCACTCCCAGTATTGCGAACTATAGGGTTGTAAGAAATGATAGAGCCACCCACGGCGGTGGCACTATCATTTATTATAAAAAGAATCTACACTGTATACCGCTCGACCCTCCGTCTCTTGAGGACCTCGAGGTGTCAGTATGCCAGGTATTCCTCACTGGCCATCAGCCTTTGATAGTTGCCTCTGTATACCGTCCGGGGGATACGCAACTACTAGAAAGTGACATTCTGTCGCTACTTAGTATGGGAGACTCGGTCCTTCTGATCGGGGATTTCAATTGTAAACATACGAAGTGGAATTCGTCGAAAACTTTTGCCGATGGTAGAAGACTAGACAAATTCACAACTAAATATAACGCTCACGTTATAGGCCCTGCTTCGCCCACTCGCTTTGGTACCAACGGTTCAAGCGAGGTTCTCGACATAGCGGTTCTATCGAATGTCTGCCTCTGGCAGCGCTCTATAGAAACGTTACCCGAGCTAGATTCGGACCACCGTCCAGTTATTCTCAAGTTAGGTACAGATAGCCCCTCAGGCAATCCCACTAAAACGATCGTTAACTGGAAGAGATTTGCTAAGCTCCTCCGGTCTAACGACTCCCCGCTTAAAGATTTAATACCTGGCATCACTGACTCCGCTGACTCTGCAATAGACGCGGCGAATAAATTCACTAAGTATATAGTAGATACAATCCAAAGTTGCTCGAAAGAGATTCCAAACCTACCTGTAGGTAGATTTGAAATCCCAGATAAGCTGAGAAGATTGATACGGCGTAGAAACCAAGCTACGCGACGACATGACACTTACCCGACTGACGAAAATCGTAGAGTGCTTTCCAATCTGAGGAGGAGAGTTCGATTCGAATTCGAACAGCTCCGAGGCGAGTCTTGGGACAGGAAGCTCGAGGGGATCGCGCCTTCGCACCAGGCCTTCTGGGCGTTGTCGCGGGCCTTCAGAGTGGACTGCGTTCAAACTATGCCTCCCCTCATTAGGCCCGACCAGTCCATTGCCGCCGATGACACCGAAAAAGCCGAGTGCTTAGCCGATAGTTTAGAGATCCAGTGTTCTCCGAGCAGTCAGCCATGCGACCCGAGCCACATAGCGTTAGTGGATTCCGAGGTCGCAGACTGGGCGTTGACGCCCCCGCAAGGGGAACCGCTTCGCCCGACCTCATCGGACGAGGTCAAAGTCATTATTAAAAATTTGAAAGAAAGAAAGTCTCCGGGTCCCGACAATCTTTCTAATAAAACTCTCAAGTCCCTACCGGCCCAGTTCGTGTCTCTGTTGGTCTTAATTTTCAATTCGCTTCTCAGTTCGTGCTCCTTTCCCAATGAGTGGAAGGAAGCTATTGTTATCGGGATCCGCAAACCCGGTAAGCCGCGGAACCTTCCCTCAAGCTATAGACCTATCAGCCTTCTAAGCTGTTTAGGAAAAATATATGAAAGATTAATACTTATCCGCCTCACCGAAGAGGTAGAGGCCAATTCTCTGCTCTTAAAAGAGCAATTTGGTTTTCGCAAGAAACACTCCGCTGTCCACCAAGTCCACCGTCTGGTAGAGCATATTGCTCGCCATAACATTATCTCAAGACAACACAGCAACACTGCTGCCATCTTTCTCGACATAGCGAAAGCCTTCGACAAGGTCTGGCATAACGGTTTGATTTTCAAACTGCGACGCTCTGGCTTGTCAGACTGTCTCGTGCACATCCTGCGGGACTTCTTGTCGAACAGGCATTTCCGCTATAGAGTCGAAGGTACCCTTTCTTCCCCCCGCCTCATCCGCGCAGGCGTTCCTCAGGGGTCCACCCTCTCTCCGATTTTATACTCGCTGTACACCAGTGACATACCTCGCTCGAGTTATGTCGAACTGGCTATGTACGCAGACGACACTGCCCTCTACACAACTTCGCTCTTCCCCCACCGTTTGGCAGAGAGACTTCAGAAAGCGGCCCACGCACTCGGTGAGTGGTTCCGCCTATGGAGAATCGAAGTCAACCCGGAGAAGAGCTGCGCCGTCCTATTCCCTATCAACAAACAGGTCTCTGTCCCCACTGTGTACCTACAAGGCACACCTCTCAAGTGGGAAAAACAAGTCAAATATCTAGGAGTCACTTTAGACTCCAAACTTACTTTCAAACCTCATATCAAGAGAGTAAAAAATAAGGCCCTATTAGTATTAAGCAAACTTGCCCCTCTGATAAACAAGCGTAGTAAAATGTCCCTTAGAAGTAAGGTGACACTTTACAAAACTTGTGTAAGACCTATTCTTTCCTATGCCTGCGTGGCGTTCGCGCACACCAGGCTAGATGTGCTCCAAAAAGTACAAAACAGATTTCTACGCATAGCATCGGGTTGTCCCTGGTACATGCGTAATGTCGACCTACACAGAGATTTCGAACTGGAATCGATTCACGAGCACTGCAAACGCCTAACCAAGCGCTACTTCGAGCGCGCAGGCTCGCACGCGAACCCGCTTATCGTTAAGGCGTGTGATTACACCCCTTGCGAGGAGCCTAAGCGTAGACGCCCAAAAAGCGTCTTATTAGACCCCGATGACGCCATTACAGTCGCGAACGCCCCATTCATAGGTAGGGTACACACTAGACACAAAAAACACAGACACCGTCGTCGACGGAATCGACGACGAAGCACATTAGATTATCTGTCGGCCCGTCCGCGCGTTGGCGCGGCCGGGTCCAACGGTTAGGGAAACTTTAGCTCTCCCTTAGAGTAGTCTAATATGTCACCAGTCGCGGCTTCACGTCGCGGCGGGCTTGTAAAGAAAAGGGCCCCCCCCCCCCCCGCCACAACGACGGCTGCAAGTCGAGGTTCGAGTCCCGCAGGGGGCGCCCTTGTCGCCGTCGTAATGCCCTCTCAAGCAGCCCCGTAGTGCTTGCACTTCTCAGGGACAGAGTACCCTCTTCCCTCCCCCACCGGTGTCGCTGTAAAAGCCAATAGGGCTAACAGCAAATCCTCACAATCGAAAAAAACCGGTTTTTTATTTGCCCGCTGACTCGCATTTAGCGAGAATTAAACCTAGATCTCTCACTATAGCTACGTACAACGCTCGCGGTGTCAGACATCAAAGAGAATTATTAAGCGAATTCGCGCAATCTCATAATTTAGATATCTTTTGTATACAGGAGTCGCTTCTTAAACCTAGCATGCGCACTCCCAGTATTGCGAACTATAGGGTTGTAAGAAATGATAGAGCCACCCACGGCGGTGGCACTATCATTTATTATAAAAAGAATCTACACTGTATACCGCTCGACCCTCCGTCTCTTGAGGACCTCGAGGTGTCAGTATGCCAGGTATTTCTCACTGGCCATCAGCCTTTGATAGTTGCCTCTGTATACCGTCCGGGGGATACGCAACTACTAGAAAGTGACATTCTGTCGCTACTTAGTATGGGAGACTCGGTCCTTCTGATCGGGGATTTCAATTGTAAACATACGAAGTGGAATTCGTCGAAAACTTTTGCCGATGGTAGAAGACTAGACAAATTCACAACTAAATATAACGCTCACGTTATAGGCCCTGCTTCGCCCACTCGCTTTGGTACCAACGGTTCAAGCGAGGTTCTCGACATAGCGGTTCTATCGAATGTCTGCCTCTGGCAGCGCTCTATAGAAACGTTACCCGAGCTAGATTCGGACCACCGTCCAGTTATTCTCAAGTTAGGTACAGATAGCCCCTCAGGCAATCCCACTAAAACGATCGTTAACTGGAAGAGATTTGCTAAGCTCCTCCGGTCTAACGACTCCCCGCTTAAAGATTTAATACCTGGCATCACTGACTCCGCTGACTCTGCAATAGACGCGGCGAATAAATTCACTAAGTATATAGTAGATACAATCCAAAGTTGCTCGAAAGAGATTCCAAACCTACCTATAGGTAGATTCGAAATCCCAGATAAGCTGAGAAGATTGATACGGCGTAGAAACCAAGCTACGCGACGACATGACACTTACCCGACTGACGAAAATCGTAGAGTGCTTTCCAATCTGAGGAGGAGAGTTCGATTCGAGTTCGAACAGCTCCGAGGCGAGTCTTGGGACAGGAAGCTCGAGGGGATCGCGCCTTCGCACCAGGCCTTCTGGGCGTTGTCGCGGGCCTTCAGAGTGGACTGCGTTCAAACTATGCCTCCCCTCATTAGGCCCGACCAGTCCATTGCCGCCGATGACACCGAAAAAGCCGAGTGCTTAGCCGATAGTTTAGAGATCCAGTGTTCTCCGAGCAGTCAGCCATGCGACCCGAGCCACATAGCGTTAGTGGATTCCGAGGTCGCAGACTGGGCGTTGACGCCCCCGCAAGGGGAACCGCTTCGCCCGACCTCATCGGACGAGGTCAAAGTCATTATTAAAAATTTGAAAGAAAGAAAGTCTCCGGGTCCCGACAATCTTTCTAATAAAACTCTCAAGTCCCTACCGGCCCAGTTCGTGTCTCTGTTGGTCTTAATTTTCAATTCGCTTCTCAGTTCGTGCTCCTTTCCCAATGAGTGGAAGGAAGCTATTGTTATCGGGATCCGCAAACCCGGTAAGCCGCGGAACCTTCCCTCAAGCTATAGACCTATCAGCCTTCTAAGCTGTTTAGGAAAAATATATGAAAGATTAATACTTATCCGCCTCACCGAAGAGGTAGAGGCCAATTCTCTGCTCTTAAAAGAGCAATTTGGTTTTCGCAAGAAACACTCCGCTGTCCACCAAGTCCACCGTCTGGTAGAGCATATTGCTCGCCATAACATTATCTCAAGACAACACAGCAACACTGCTGCCATCTTTCTCGACATAGCGAAAGCCTTCGACAAGGTCTGGCATAACGGTTTGATTTTCAAACTGCGACGCTCTGGCTTGTCAGACTGTCTCGTGCACATCCTGCGGGACTTCTTGTCGAACAGGCATTTCCGCTATAGAGTCGAAGGTACCCTTTCTTCCCCCCGCCTCATCCGCGCAGGCGTTCCTCAGGGGTCCACCCTCTCTCCGATTTTATACTCGCTGTACACCAGTGACATACCTCGCTCGAGTTATGTCGAACTGGCTATGTACGCAGACGACACTGCCCTCTACACAACTTCGCTCTTCCCCCACCGTTTGGCAGAGAGACTTCAGAAAGCGGCCCACGCACTCGGTGAGTGGTTCCGCCTATGGAGAATCGAAGTCAACCCGGAGAAGAGCTGCGCCGTCCTATTCCCTATCAACAAACAGGTCTCTGTCCCCACTGTGTACCTACAAGGCACACCTCTCAAGTGGGAAAAACAAGTCAAATATCTAGGAGTCACTTTAGACTCCAAACTTACTTTCAAACCTCATATCAAGAGAGTAAAAAATAAGGCCCTATTAGTATTAAGCAAACTTGCCCCTCTGATAAACAAGCGTAGTAAAATGTCCCTTAGAAGTAAGGTGACACTTTACAAAACTTGTGTAAGACCTATTCTTTCCTATGCCTGCGTGGCGTTCGCGCATACCAGGCTAGATGTGCTCCAAAAAGTACAAAACAGATTTCTACGCATAGCATCGGGTTGTCCCTGGTACATGCGTAATGTCGACCTACACAGAGATTTCGAACTGGAATCGATTCACGAGCACTGCAAACGCCTAACCAAGCGCTACTTCGAGCGCGCAGGCTCGCACGCGAACCCGCTTATCGTTAAGGCGTGTGATTACACCCCTTGCGAGGAGCCTAAGCGTAGACGCCCAAAAAGCGTCTTATTAGACCCCGATGACGCCATTACAGTCGCGAACGCCCCATTCATAGGTAGGGTACACACTAGACACAAAAAACACAGACACCGTCGTCGACGGAATCGACGACGAAGCACATTAGATTATCTGTCGGCCCGTCCGCGCGTTGGCGCGGCCGGGTCCAACGGTTAGGAAAACTTTAGCTCTCCCTTAGAGTAGTCTAATATGTCACCAGTCGCGGCTTCACGTCGCGGCCGGCTTGTATAGAAGAGGGCCCCTCCCCCCCCCCCCCACAACGACGGCTGCAAGTCGAGGTTCGAGTCCCGCAGGGGGCGCCCTTTTGGCCGTCGTAATGCCCTCTCAAGCAGCCCCGTAGTGCTTGCACTTCTCAGGGACAGAGTACCCTCTTCCCTCCCCCACCGGTGTCGCTGTAAAAGCCAATAGGGCTAACAGCAAATCCTCACAATCGAAAAAAAAAAAAAAAAAAAAACCGTTTTTTAACACAAGTTACAGCTACCCGTTGGGAGCAGCACGTCTCCCTGCCACGCTTGCGAGAGAAGAGTAATACAAGTGCATCCTCATCATGACCGGTCGCGGTAAAGGTGGAAAGGGTTTGGGGAAAGGTGGAGCGAAGCGTCACAGGAAAGTGTTGCGCGATAACATCCAGGGCATCACGAAGCCGGCGATCCGTCGTCTCGCCCGCAGGGGCGGCGTCAAACGTATATCCGGCCTGATATACGAGGAGACTCGCGGCGTGTTGAAGGTGTTCCTCGAGAACGTGATTCGCGACGCAGTCACGTACACGGAGCACGCCAAGAGGAAGACCGTCACCGCCATGGACGTCGTGTACGCCCTGAAGCGACAGGGGCGCACCCTCTACGGTTTCGGCGGCTAAGAAGTGTGCAGTGTGCAAGCAGCAAACTGCGC
This sequence comes from Eueides isabella, assembly GCA_019049475.1. Lineage (NCBI taxonomy): Eukaryota > Metazoa > Arthropoda > Insecta > Lepidoptera > Nymphalidae > Eueides > Eueides isabella. The sequence goes on along the minus strand of JAEIOK010000051.1, from coordinate 25,368 downwards.
GTGACATTCTTCACACCGTGGCGCTGGACGCCCTCGTCACCACCGTTTGTGTGTGTGTGCCACCCACATCACCACCATCATCATCATCATCGGCGTCGTCATCGTTCACTGTGAAACCGGCGGCGATGGTAGTGATAGTGAGAATGAGTTCAGTGTGATCGTGTTCACATCTCCATCATGATCTGCTCTCTCCCGACCGGTCTCCTTATGGCGCCCGGGCGAAGTGTGGTGGTGGTGGTGTGTGGTGTGGGTCGTCCGCATGTGACTTGGCATGTCCGCGTTGCGGTTGTGAAGAAATTAAAAAAAGGCCCTTTTCAGGGCCGCACAAGTTTCAGTATTAAAAAGAAAAAAGTTTCTGAACGCAAGCACGACGTCTCCATCATTATATATATATATATATATATATATATATATATATATATATATATATATATATATATATATATATATATATATATATATATATATATATATATATATATATATAACGTACGTATTTGTATGAAAATAATGCCCACCATGTAAGATATTTAAAAAAAAAGAAAAAGAAAAATAAATAAAAACTATTTATGTTTTCTTATTTATTATATTAAATTTTTTATATACAACAAAAGTACAACACATGGTTCAATTGACATATTGTTTGTTACAATGTACGAACATATACATACTATGAGACTAACAAACGACGGTGGTCGAATAAGAAGAGTTGATCTATCCATGTAATTTTGATAACTCATTGAACATAAATAATAATAAGTAGTATAAACGTACTTCGTGCGGCGGTCACGGACGGTCTGTCGATCTCTATTTCGATAGGTTATAATATATTATGAGAGAAGGGACGATGAGAGTATGAATATTATTATCGTTCATGATGATCGTCTCATCGTAATTATGTTCATGTTGAATATTGAATTTATATATAGTGAAGGAAAAAAAAATAAATAAATAAAACTAAATTAATAAATAAAAAAGAACGATATATAATAAAATACATTGAAATTAAAAAAATGTGTATCATAATACATCTATTGCACACTCACCCTGCAAACATACTCGGTGTACTCGACAACGGCGGCCGTCGTCTCTCTGCTAGGGCATCGGGTGTTTTACGAGGCTCCACTTGGAGCTCCTCCAGGGGGTCGACGGACGGTCGCACGGCGACCGTTCGATGTCTCCCGGCTGGCGGATATTCCTCGCTTCCGATCTGTCGAATTGCATTAAGGTTTCATTAGAATTTATAGAGAAAAATTAATTTTCAACTCGACCGGAGGTACGCACGTGGCACCTCGACGAATTCGACGGCTCGTATTTCCACCGAATCGCCGCGTGCGATGCGATTCGGCTCGCCGGCCGGTGGGCAGGTTCACGGACTGGGTCCGTACGGGCGGCGGGTCCGTCCCGGCGCCTCATAAAGTGAAAAAATCACAATTTTCTGGACGCATGTTAGTGAAAAGTCATAAGCGTTCGTACGAGAAAACGTCTAGCGACACCGCGGCTCTCGTCACGGTATCGCTACCGCTCTTACTGCCACTAGCGACCTCTGCCACGCCAGTATCGTACAACGTAGTAGTCGTCGATATATAAATAAACTAGACTCCGCGCGTCGCCTCCGTACAGAACAGACGCTCGTTTTCTTTGTGAGCGATCGTGTGTAGTGTGGTGTTTGTTTGTGTGCGTGTTTATAGTATTGAGCATACATAAATAATTGTAGTAATAAAATGGCCGACGCTGCAGTAGCATCCGAATCTCCCGCACCCGCCACGCCGGCGAAGAAACCGAAATCGGCGGGCGCCGGCGGCGCCGCAGCCAAGAAGCCGAAGGCGAAACCGACCCACCCTAAGACTTCCGAGATGGTCAACAGCGCCATCAAGGAGCTCAAGGAGCGCAGCGGTTCGTCTCTGCAGGCGATCAAGAAGTACATAGCGGCCCAGTACCAAGTGGACGCCGAGAAGTTGGCCCCGTTCATCAGAAAATATCTAAAGAGCGCCGTCGAGTCCGGCGCGCTGATACAGACCAAGGGCAAGGGCGCTTCGGGCAGTTTCAAGCTCGAATCCAAGTCGTCCGCTTCGAAGAGCAAGCAGGCGGCGGCCGGCGGCGGCGCCGGGAAGGCGTCCTCCGCCGCCGCGTCTGGCGCGTCGTCCGCCGCCGCCTCGTCCAGGTCGAAGAAGGCGTCGGGAGCCGCAGCGGCGGCTTCGTCCGCCGGCGGCAGGGGGGGAAAGAAGGGGGCCGCCGCCTCGGCAGCCGCCGCCGCGCCGTCCTCGCCGTCCAAGTCCAAAGCTAAAGCGTCCGTGAAGGACAAGAAGGCGGCCGCCGCGAAGAAGAAGCCCGCACCGTCCGCCGCAGCCGCAAAGAAGGCCTCCGCCGCCGCCGCCGCCTCGTCCTCCGCCTCTAAAGCGAAGGGCGGCGCCGCTTCGAAGGCGAAGAAGACTGCCAACCCGCCGACAAAGAAACCAAAAGCGCCCAAGCCGAAGAAGGCCGTCACGCCCAGGTCGAAGCCGGCCGCGAAAAAAGCCGCGTCCGCCACGCCAAAAAAGTGAATAAAATAACAAGTGTGCGTCGCTAAATGAACGTTAAATAACCCACACTCGCACAAATCATGTGTGTGTGCGTGACGGCGACAGAACGCGCTACGGAATGTGCATCTCTAATAGAGAGCACGACACAAAAAGCCCTTTTCAGGGCTAACAAATGTTTCTAAATACACACCGAGCAGTAGTAGTAGTTGTAATAGTAATAGCATATTACATATCATACGATCGGTGGTGAAGTTTCATCGACGAGAAGTCGTCTCACTTTCAAGTTACAAGTAAATAAAATAAATAATAAATAATTACACGAACTAACCTATCGGACACGTGGCATACAATCCTGTTCCATCTCCTCTATTCGAATCTCTCTTCACACGCCTCTCTCTCCGTCACTCTGGAAAGCATTAAACAGAAACTTCAAATTATTCAGTTACAAATACGATAAGTCTTATTAGTAAACATTAGTATTAGGCATCGAACTATCTAAGACACCCACACGTTTATCTACTTGGACTTAATATAGTGTAGTCAATTGATAAAAAAAAAAAAAAAAAATGATGATGTTTTTAATATATATTTATTTATTTATTATTTTTAAATAAATAAAGTTATAAGAAAACAAAACGATTCGGCGATCGTCGGCTATCCTCGTGCACCGTCGCTTGCGGCGATGCTCGTTCGCGTCCCCACCATTTATGCGCGCAATGATCCCTTAAAACTATAAAAAAGTGAATTTTTAGAACGTCCGCTTAATTCCTATTCAAACCTGAAGAGCGTTCGTTACGAGTGCGCTCTCTCTCCGCGCGGTTATCTTCTATTTTTATACATTGTCGTTAAAAGTTTAATACTTCGCGTGCATCATCATGTCGGGTCGCGGTAAAGGTGGCAAAGTGAAGGGAAAGGCAAGGTCTCGTTCCAATCGTGCCGGACTTCAGTTTCCCGTGGGTCGTATACACAGACTTCTGAGAAAGGGGAACTACGCCGAACGCGTGGGTGCCGGAGCACCGGTCTACCTGGCCGCCGTGATGGAATATCTGGCCGCCGAAGTGCTCGAGTTGGCCGGCAACGCCGCTCGTGACAACAAGAAGACCAGAATTATCCCAAGGCATCTCCAATTGGCGATCCGTAACGACGAGGAGTTGAACAAGTTGCTCTCGGGAGTTACGATCGCGCAGGGCGGTGTACTGCCCAACATCCAGGCAGTCCTCTTGCCCAAGAAGACCGAGAAGAAAGCTTAATTCTCTCTCACACGACAACGACTACGACCAGAGTGTGTGTGTGTACACGCACGCACACGTGCGTGTACATTCCATTTTGTGCGTGTGTCCTGCGTGTGATGTGTTTGAATGTTTTTTTTTCTTTATAATTAATTAAAAGGCCCTTTTCAGGGCCACAAAATATTTCCGTGGAAGCTTGCTGACCAGATTAGCGCATAGAAAGTTTCATCTTGCGAGACGTCTCTCTCTAAATCATATATAATCTATTATCAAACACACAACGTACGATATATCTATCTATCTATCATTCTTAAACAGATAACCCACTAAATACGTGACATATCATCCATAGTAATGGGATGATGATGATAATAATAATAAAAAAAAAAATAAATAAATAAATAAATCAAATATAAAAACAAATAAATAAATAAATAAATAAAAGATAATAATTTACAAATTGTCTAATAGGAATTAGTGTACATTTTGTTCATGTATGTATGGTATGAATTCGTCTGTATTCCGCATAACGCATGCCACTTGCTGGGAGGCGGGACGCGAGGGGGGAGGGGGGGGGGCGGTTCCGCTCCTTCCTCACCTCCCGTGAACCCCCCCCCCCCCCCCTCTCGTGACTCGTACGGCGTCCTGATTGGTCGATTCCGTCAAAAAAGATGGCGTACGTCGTGAGCGTTTGTGCGTCCACAAGTGCGGCCTATACGGACGGATTTCGTCCACGGACACTTAACTTTCTTACCCTCTGCTAGACCTCACACCAGAGGGTAAGAAAGTTTACAGCATCGAGACTGTGTGCCAGTTAACTGGCATCACAGTCGAGAAGCCATATGGTAGGGGTATCCCAGGGCAGTGTCATAACTGCCAATACTACGGCCACTCAGCCCGTAATTGTCACGCGCGGCCCAGGTGTGTGAAATGCCTGGAGGACCACGCGACTCCGGACTGTCCGCGCAAGGTCCCTGACCCGGCCGTACCTCCCAGCTGTGTTCTGTGCGAGACCCAGGGTCATCCCGCGAACTATCGCGGATGCACCAGGGCCCCGCGCAGGCACATGGGAATGGTCGGTAAGGCGAAGGGGGCTTCGATGCCCCATCGCCCAGCGCGAGGCTCGTCCGGAGTGACTCACGCTCCCGCCAAATTTGTTCCCGCCCCGGCGCCAGCCACGAACGCGTGGGCTAAACCCCTCCCGTCCGTGTCTGCTGCTGCGCCCGCCACACCAAAAGTAGGGCCTACTGTCAAACAGACTGTCAGACTGACTGAAACCACGAAGACAGTCGCTTCCAAGCCCGCGAAACGGACCACAAAAAATTCTAAGTCCACCTTAGCCGACGACATCGAACTACTCGTAGAGTTCATGGAGTCAGTGGACTTAGACGAAGTAGCGATTTTCGCGGAGAAAATTCGAAATTCCGACGGGGCCACTAAGGACCGCCTCCGCGCACTGGGTGAACACGCCGAGTTGTTCACCAAGGTAGCGCAGTTCAAAGCCAACAAATAATTTTTCCAATGGCGGTCAGCACGGGAAATTCTATTTCGTCCGACGCTAGACTCGCGAGAGTCAAGCCGCGCTCTCTAACGTTCGGTTTCTTTAACGCAAACGGACTTGCCGATCAAATGGGGCTAGTGCGTGAGTTTATTAAAGAGCACAATTTAGATTTATTTTTAGTACAGGAGACGTTCCTCAAACCCCAAAATAGGACCCCTAAGGTCGCAAATTATAATACCATACGAAACGACAGAGATGGTCGTCTCGGTGGTACGCTCATTTTCGTCAGAAGGACGCTCCATGTAGTACCGTTAGACCCGCCGCCTTCGCTCGTCAACATCGAGGCGTCTGTCGTTCAAGTCTTCATGACGGGACATCCATCTATCGTTATAGCTTCGACCTACTTATCACCCAGCAAGACATTGCTCGAGAGTGATTTGCAGGCACTTTTAAATCTAGGAGGCTCGGTCATTGTGGCCGGCGACCTCAACTGTAAACACACTAGGTGGAACAGTACCAGAAATAACCACAGAGGGGAACTATTAAATAGGTTCTGTAATCTCCCCTCTTATCATTTTGAAATATTTTCACCCAACACTCCCACCAGGTATGGTGCTAATGGTGTACCCGATATTCTCGATATAGCAATCCTGCAGGGCATCACTCTCAGGGTTCGCTCTATCGAGACACTCTCAGAATTAGATTCAGACCATAGACCGGTGATTATGAAACTTGGCCCGGATTGTCCCCAGGCGGTCTCAAAAATCACTGTAACGAATTGGAAAAAATTCAGGGAATGCATCAGCAAACCTGAATTGTGCGCAACCGATGCAACTCTGGACGACAGATTCGACTCGGTAGAGGCAGCCTCGGCGGCCATCAGTAATTTCTCTGATTTAATAGGGAAGACACTCGACGATTGCTCTAAGGATATCGATGCGCCTGTGGAGGGGCGTTTCGCAATCCCGAGCGATCTTCGAGAAATGATAAGGCGCAAAAACCAAGCGCTAAGAGCTCACGACAAATATCCAACCCCCGGTAATCGAAGTAGACTCTGGAGTCTCCAAAGGTCGGTTCGAGCCCGATTCGCGGAACTCAGAGAAGCAAGCTGGGACAAACACCTGTCGGAGGTCAGACCCTCACATGTTGCGTTCTGGTCGTTGGCCAGAGCCTTCAAAAACGACACTGTTGTCACCATGCCGCCCTTAATACGCGCCGACGGCACCACAGCCCCAGATGATACGTCCAAGGCCGAATGCCTCGCGGATAGTATAGAACTGCAATGTTCTCCCTCGACCCAACCGTGCGATCCAAAACACGTCGCCGCGGTGGACGCAGAGGTTGAAGCGTGGGCTTCCTTGCCGCCAGCGGGGGATCCCATAAGCCCTACTTCGATCAAAGAGGTCAAAGATATCATTAAAGGTCTAGAGATCAAAAAGTCCGCAGGACACGATCGTGTCTCAAATAAAATCATTAAAATTCTTCCAGCCCACCTTATAACTCTTCTAGTTATTATCTTTAACACACTCCTCCACGGGTGTACCTTCCCAGACCAGTGGAAACATGCAATTGTCATCGGCATTCCCAAGCCTGGCAAGCCCCGTAATAAGCCCTCTAGTTATCGACCAATCAGTCTTTTGAGTACTGTTGGTAAAATCTACGAGAGATTAATACTCGCTAGACTCAAATTAGTAGTTGAGGCCAAAAACATTATTCCCAAAGAGCAGTTTGGCTTTCGAGACAAACACTCTAGTGTCCATCAAGTCCATAGGATCACAGAACATATTCTGGATCATAGGACCTCCTATATAAGTAGTAAAAAGATACCCTCTGCGGCAATCTTCTTAGATATTGCAAAGGCGTTCGATAAAGTCTGGCACAATGGCTTGATTGTCAAGCTAATACGTGCAGGGGTGCCAGACAGACTCGTGCACATCATACGAGCCTACTTATCGAAACGCACTTTTAGATTCCGGGTCGAAGGTACCCTTTCCAGTAGACGCCCTATAAGAGCCGGGGTCCCTCAGGGCTCCGTGCTCTCGCCACTTCTTTACAATATGTACACTCATGATATCCCTAGAGCTCCTTTCACCAACCTGGCACTGTATGCGGACGACACTGCCATCTATGCGTCTGCCCGCAACTCAGTTACGTTAGCCGGTCGCCTACAGGTGGCCACCAATAGGTTGGGCACCTGGCTCACTAAATGGCGTATCGAAGTTAACCCTGAAAAGAGTACGTCGGTATTCTTCCCCATTCGCCGAACAGACGACATGCCTCATGTCAGTCTGCAAGGCAAAATCATACCTCAGGCACAAAGTGCTAAATACCTAGGAGTAATCTTAGATAATAAGCTCAGCTTCTCAGAGCACGTCAGACACGTACGCCAGAAAGCGACGTACGTACTCTCTCGCCTGTACCCGCTGGTCTGCGCCAAATCAAAAATGTCCCTCAAAAACAAAATCCGCCTGTACACCACCTGTGTCAGGCCAATTTTCACATACGCCAGTGTAGTGTTCGCACACACTAGCCTCCATCGCCTTCAAATCATTCAGAATAAATTCTTGCGCATCGCCACGGGAGCTCCCTGGTTCATGCGCAATATAGATCTCCATCGAGATTTCAATCTCGACTCCATTCAAGAGCACTGCAGGAAACTGTCCAGTAGCTATTTTGAAAAGGCCGCGGCCCATCCGAACCCCCTGGTGGTAAAAGCCTGCGATTATTCGCCCCCCATTGCTAAGAAAATATTCCGTAAGGTCTACCGTAGACCACGTAGTGTTCTTTTCGATAAAGCTGACCCCATTACGGTCGCGAACAAAATTAAACAAGTAGGTAGGACTACACACAGACGTACACGCACACGTTACACATACCGTCCCCGCCGGTGGAGACGAGGTCCCAGCTTTACTGCAGCCCAAGCGCGCCTAGGCGCGGGAGGGCGCTAAGTTAAATTCCAAAAGGGTATCCACAGCCCTACCCAGTAGGCCTAGCTCGGGCCGAGCGAAGCAAAGCCCCCCACTACAAACGAAGTTCGCAAGCCGAGGTTCGAGTCTCGCAGGAGGCGCCCTTGCGACTTCGTGGTATCTCTTTGAGTCACTCAATCTGGTGACAAGGCCAAGGTCAGAACTCTTCAAGTTCGGCCTCCCACAAAACCCGGTGACGCTGTAAAGGCCGCAGGGCCAAAAGCATACTACCCAATCGAAAATCCACGGACAGGCACACAGTCACCTCTGCGCTCAGAGTGTTCGTATCTTTATATCTCTCTCTAATAAAAAGTATTAGTAGACATGCCACCCAAGACTAGCGGAAAGGCCGCCAAGAAATCTGGCAAGGCCCAGAAGAACATCTCCAAATCGGACAAGAAAAAGAAGAAGCACAAGAGGAAGGAGAGCTACGCCATCTACATCTACAAAGTGCTCAAACAGGTCCATCCGGACACCGGAATCTCCAGCAAGGCCATGTCCATCATGAACTCGTTCGTGAACGACATCTTCGAGCGCATCGCCGCCGAGGCGTCGCGCCTCGCCCACTTCAACAAGAGATCGACGATCACGTCCAGGGAGGTGCAGACCTCCGTGAGGCTCCTGTTGCCCGGCGAGTTGGCCAAGCACGCCGTCAGCGAAGGCACCAAGGCCGTCACCAAGTACACGAGCTCCAAGTGAGGCGCTCACAGGAATTCTTCCGGCGGCGGCGGCGTGCGTGTATTGTGTTGTGTTGTGTGTGCTAATGTGTGTGCGTCGTGGTGGTGTGCGTGTTTGCTAATATATATTTACTATATATAATACACGCATCAACAACGACGACCACCACGACGACGACGACAACAACAACATCATCATCATCATCGCCGCCACCGCAACTAGACAAAAAGGCCCTTTTCAGGGCCACTAAATGATTCACGTTGAAATATACAGTTTCTCGGAAAACGTCTGTCCCTCAAAAGTTGATGCATGCGCACAGATTTTTTATTATGACTACCGATCATCATCATCATCATAATCATAAGCTAAGCTAATCAATAGATTTTTTATTTTTTTTTTTTTTTTTTGGTTGAATTGAATTGAATCTAAGAAAGGTCAATTAACTAACGACACATTATTATTATTATTATTATTAATAATTAATCAAAACTACTTTACTCTCTCTGGAATTTATCTATGCTATTATAATCCTTCTATTTCTGATTTCATTTCATGTGTGTCACATATTATTATTATTATATATACATTCCTAACCGACTACTATATATATAATATATATAATACACCGCATTTCATTTCATCATTTTCACCACTGTTGTTTTCTTTTCTTATTCATTTTCCCATTGTTATTATTATTATTATTATTACTTATTCTTCTTCTTCTTGTTGTCGTTGTTGTCGTTATAGTCATCCATCTTTTCTATCGTGCTTCATTCGATCTTCGATTCGATTCCCGGTTCACCACAGTCTCACCGCCCGACGCCCGCTTCGTTCGTTCGTTCTTAGTCGCTCAATCCTCGTGCGCAAAGACAGAGAGAGACGATCGTTTCGCGCTCTCGCGCGCGCGCGCGCGTGTATATATCTATGAGGGTTTTATAAAAGTGGGGACATTTCGGACGAGAGACTTTCCGTGTTCAGTTCAATTCAGTACAGTACAGTTCAGTTGTTGTTGTGTGTGCGTGTCTGAAGAGATAGAGAAATGGCTCGTACCAAGCAAACCGCTCGCAAGTCCACCGGTGGCAAAGCGCCCCGCAAGCAGCTCGCCACCAAGGCCGCCCGCAAGAGCGCACCGGCCACCGGAGGCGTGAAGAAGCCGCACAGATACAGGCCCGGCACGGTCGCCCTCCGTGAGATCCGTCGCTACCAGAAGAGCACCGAACTCCTGATCCGCAAGTTGCCCTTCCAGCGTCTGGTGCGCGAGATCGCGCAGGACTTCAAGACCGACCTTCGATTCCAGAGCTCCGCCGTGATGGCCCTCCAGGAGGCCAGCGAGGCGTATCTGGTGAGCCTCTTCGAGGACACCAACCTCTGCGCTATCCACGCCAAACGCGTCACCATCATGCCCAAGGACATCCAGCTCGCGCGCAGGATCAGAGGCGAACGTGCATAATGCTCTCCTCCTTCTTCCGCAGTGTATACATACACATAAATATGCATGCATGCATTCATGACGACCACGACGCGATAAGCGATGTTCGTGTGTTATTATTATTGTGGGCTGTGTGTGTGTGTTTTTTGTGTGTGTAATATTACACATAATTATTATCATACATCCAAAAGGCCCTTTTCAGGGCCACAAATTGTTCTGACATTAAAGTCTAAATAGAATGTCGTTTCATACGTGTACAAAGAATCGTGTCGAAAAATTTTTATGAATATCATCACAATTACTACTATTAAAGAAACACTTGCACGCACGCATACGTATTCAGACACACATAAAATAAATAAATATATATATATATATATATATATATATATATATATATATATATATATATATATATATATATATATATATATATATATATATAAAAAAAAAATATGTAGACTAGATGAATTTGAATATTGGATTGGACGATCTTATATACACCCAGCATATGAGACATATATTGGAGAGAGAGAGAGAGAGAGAGAGAAATAATAATAAAGAAAAAAAAAATAAATAAATCGTGTGAGACCAAAATAATAATAATAATAATAATACGTACATAATAGAAATCTATTCTTTTTTTTTTTTTTTTGCAAATCTTACAAGCCCCCCGCACGTCGACGACGAGTAACGAGTGGAACCGATCAGAGCCGAGAGCTGCTCGGCGACGTGAGTGTATATATATAACGAAACGCGGGCGCCCGTTTTTTTACCCTACCCGACGCCTTCGGGTCAGATCATCAGCCTGTCCTTGCTACCGTCTCAGGCAGGCTGACTCTGGCCAGGAACCCACCGACGCGCCAGAGGACTTCGTGGGATAAATTCGAAGCTCACCTGCAGCGCGAACATCAGCCTTTGCCATTCGAACCCCTCATCGACTCTACTACCATCGATCGGCTAGAGGGAGCAATCACCCGGTCGATTCAAGACGCATTAACCGAGGCCACAGCACCTGCGAGACCGCCACACAGCCTACCACCGATTCCCGGGAAAATCCGGGCGCTAATCCAGCGGAAAAGGAGGATCCGCGCGGATTGGCAGTCCTCCCGGGATCCAGCGCTGAAAACCCAGCTTAACAACCTCGTCGCACGCATCAGAGTCGCTCTCGCCAAGGTAGAGACGGGAGCGTGGGAACGTCGCATCGAGGACGCCGATGAAGATCGCTCATCCCTTTACCAGCTATGCCGCCAAATAACAAAGAAGAGGCCGCCCACACAGCCTCTTCTCCACCCAGATGGCTCCCTCCGCTTCGCCGCGGAGGAGAGAGCGGACATCTTGGCGTGCCATTTGGCGGCCAAATTCCAGCCGCACCCGAGTTCGATGCCCGAGAGACACGCTGCGCTCGAAGAGGAGGTGTCGACAGCGTTGTCCTCTCCACCTCGTCCACTGCCTCCACCGCCCCACTTCTCTCCGGGATCTGTGAGAAAGGCGATAATGAAATTGAAGCCGAAGAAAGCCCCCGGTCAAGACGGGATCACGAACGGGGCTTTAAAACACCTACCGATGAAGACCGTAGCAGCGCTGGCCAGGCTCTTCAGCGCGATTCTGCGCCTGGGTTACTTCCCCCGGGCGTGGAAGGAGGGCCTGGTCATTATGCTGCCCAAGGCCGGGAAGAACCCGCGATCTCCTGAAGGATACAGACCCATCACACTACTCAGCTCGGTGGCCAAGCTGTTTGAGAAGCTTCTTCTCCCGCTTCTCCAGTCGCACCACCAACCGCGACAAGAGCAGTTTGGCTTCCGTAGCGGCCACTCTACCACACTCCAAGTGGCCAGAGTAGTGCACTACGTCGCAGCAGCCGCCAATAGGAAGGAGAGTGCAGTTGCAGCCTTCCTCGACGTCGCCAGTGCCTTTGATCGGGTCTGGCATCCTGGGCTCCTGCATAAAGTACTCAGTGCAGGAGTCCCTCACCACATCGCCGCAGTCCTCGCCAGCTTCCTCAACGGCAGGACATTCACCGTTAGGGTGGAGAGTGCGGTTTCAAGCAGCCACCCTATCGGCGCCGGGGTGCCTCAGGGCAGCATACTGTCCCCAGCGCTCTACGGAATCTTCACGGACGACATCCCCACAGGGACGGACACTCTACTGGCCCTCTACGCAGACGACATCGCCCTGCTGGCCAAATCCCTGAATCCAGCACACGCCTCGATCAAGCTCCAGCGCGCACTCGACCTGCTGCCCGCCTGGCTGGCGGAGTGGAGGCTTGCCATCAACGTCGAGAAGACCCAGGCAATCGCGTTCGGGACTCATCTCCGTCCGCCTCCTCCGCTCAGCGTGCAGGGCCAGCAGGTCCCCTGGAGCCGCACTGCAACCTACCTCGGCGTGGTGTTAGACCGCCGCTTAAAGATGACAGCTCACGTCAAGAAGGCATCAAACGCGGGAAAAGTAGCGCTACACCTGCTACGCCCGCTTTTCAGATCCAAGCTGCCGCTACGTACCAAGCTGATGCTCTACAAGACGTATGTGAGGCCACACCTTACATACGCCGCCCCAGCTTGGTACGCCCTCCTGAGTCCGAATCAAAAGAGCATCCTGCAGGTGGTCCAGAACCTCGCCCTCCGGCGAGTGACCCAGGCCCCATTCTTCGTGCGCAATGCTACACTGCAGCGCGACATGAAAATGGAAAGCCTGGAGGAACACGTCGGCCGGCTAGCGTCTAACGCGTTCCGCCGCGCCGACGCATCGGACCACCTGCACTTGAAGAACATCGCGCCATGGCACACTCGACCGCCAGACGCCAGGAGGCGTCTCCCCCGAGACCTACTATCCCCTCCCGATTCCGATTCCTGAGCTGCCACCTCGGTCGCAGGTCGTCTAAGCTGGGCCTCCCCCGGGCAACCGGGGGTCTCACCCGGCTGGGCTGACCGCCCAGGTGGCACATAGCTCATCCCGTCTGATTCTACTATCCCCTGCGCCTGCGAGTAAAAACGCAGGCGCTTGTAATCCCCCGGGCATTGCCCACCCAATGACGCGCTCGTAGTGACGAGCGGAGTTAGAGACCTCGGAAGAGGGCCTCAAAGCCCTGAGTCCGATCCCCCGCCCACGGGCGGGAAGGAAGAACACACGCCCGTTTTTTACCGTTCCGTAGTTTTTTTTTTTGACTCTCGCTTCAACAGCCGAACCGCTCGGACGTGTACGTCTCCGCCCAAGCGGCTTTGCCTAGTTGCGATACCGATTGTGCGCGCAGTGACGAGGACGCTCATGCGTCATCAACTATTGTGCGTGATATTTGTGAAGTGTAGTGCAGTGGAGTGCAGTGCTTTTGTGCTGTGGTTCCTGCCCCGCTTCGCCCGATCCAGATATAGGTATAATTAGATTTAATTAATTATTTCTATTTTTCTTCGCCTACCGGCGACTCGTACTTTTATACCCCGCTCAAACCGACAACATGGAGAAACTTATCGGGTCTCTCCCTAAGAATGAACTGATTACGTTCATCAAAATTTCCACGGCGATGTCTACGAAAACCTCGCGTCATACGCAGTTACGCTGAGGGACCACTCGCCCGACACTCTCGAGGGTAATGCAGGCAGTGCGAACCCCGCAACCGCCCCGATGGATGCCGAGGACGGCGGTTTCGAGACCGTCGTATCCAAAGCGGCGAAAAGGAAGGCGAAGGGAGAAATCCCGGCGCTTTCCAAAACGCCCAAAAAAACGGCAGCTACCGCCTCGCACGGTAGCAAAGGCCCAGCCATCCCACCTTTGGATAAGACAAGCCTGGCCCCTAAGGCCCCGACTACCGTTCCCTCCCCGATGTCTCCCACCGCGCAAAGCGACAACGAATGACGGACTACCAACCCGACTCCGGCCTCTCAGGCCAACGCCGCGGCGCCTCCTCGCATTAAACCGCCGCCCCCCGTAATCGTCCAAGAAAAGGGCGCCTGGGATAAGGTGTCCGCCTGGATGCTCGCGCAGAAGGTAAACTTTACCTCTGCGATCTACCCGGGAGGGCATTAAAGTCCAGTGCGCCCTGACCTCGGACCATCGCCGCCTCACGGCTCACCTCAGGGAGGCCAACGTCGGCTTCCATACGTACGCGCTGGAAGACGAACGGCTCCTCCGCGTCGTCATTAAAGGTCTCCCAAAAGAGATGGAGACAGGCTTAATTTTGCAGGACCTTAAGTCCCAAGGCTTCCCCATCAGAGAGGTACATCGGATGTACCACTTTAAAACGAAACGTCCATATGACAGCTGCCTCGTTATCTCAGATCTTTTCCCCGAGGGAAAGAAAATATTTAACATAAGGGCAATATGCTTTTTAACGGGGCTCCGCGTGGAGCTCCCACGTAACCGCGGTTTAATAGGACAGTGTCACCGCTGTCAATTGTACGGACACTCGGCCCGAAATTGCAACGCGCGCCCCAGGTGCGTGAAATGTTTGGGAGACCACGGGACGGCGGATTGTCCCCGTAAGGTCCCCGACCCCACCGTCCCACCCAACCGCGTGCTGTGTGAGACCCAGGGGCACCCCGCGAACTACCGCGGGTGTCCCAGGGCCCCGCGCCGCAGGTACCCTGGGCAGGGCGGCCAGGCAGGGAGGGTTTCGAGACCCTCCAACTTCTACAGGGCACCAGCGGTGCTTTCAGCCCGCAGGTGTACGTTCCCGCACCTATGCCGGCATCAAACGCGTGGTTCCGACCCACGCCCGCGCCAAAGGCGAACCCACGTCCGGTCGCCGTTCCACGCCCGGTCGCCGACCCACGCCCGGTCAACGTTCCCGTGAACCCACCCCGTCAACCTTCGTCCGACGCGGAATTAGTCTCGGAGTTCATAGGTCTCTTCGATATCGACGAACTCAGCGTATTTGCCGAAAAAATACGCCGCTCAAACGGTAATCCGACGGCCAGAATGCAGGCCACACAAGAACACGCCGGTCTCATTAAAGCCATCGTGGGCTTCCACGCTTACTAACAATTCCAATGGCGGTAATAAATAATAATATTCCGTTGCCCGCTGATTCGCGTCTCGCGCGTTTAAAACCAAGAGCCCTAACAATCGCGACGTTTAACGCTAACAGTGTCATAGGACAAAAAGACCTAATCCGCGACTTCACGACCGCACACCAACTGGACATCCTGTGCGTACAGGAGTCCTTTCTAAAACCAACCATCCGCGATCCGAAAATTCCGAATTACAGACTAGTACGAAACGACAGACTGACCGCCCCAGGAGGGGGCACACTAATTTATTACAAAAAGAACCTCCACTGCGTTACACTAGACCCACCGGCAGCCCTAAAAAACATCGAAGCGTCTATATGCCAGATATTCCTAACAGGCCATCAGCCAATTATCATAGCGTCAGTTTACCTTTCACCGAAGAAGCCAGTGCTAGAAAAAGATCTTCGTTTGCTACTTAACATGGGAGACTCTGTCCTTCTGACCGGAGATCTCAATTGCAAAAATATCAATTGGAACTCGACAAAAAATTGCACACGAGGCCTAATTCTAGAAAGCCTCGCAGATAAATATAACCTTTCAGTAATAGGACCCCCGACGCCCTCCAGGTTTCCCACCGGAACAAGAGGCTCCCCTGAAGGTCTAGACATAGTGGTTCTAAAGGACGTTGCCCTCTGGCTGCGCTCTATAGAATCACTATCGGAACTTGACTCAGATCATCGCCCAGTAGTTTTAAGCTAGGGACAGACAGCCCTTCAGGCCTACCGACGAAAACAGTTACAAATTGGACAAAGTTCGCCAAACTCATCAAGGCGGACGACTCCCCTCTTACCGACCTCATTCCAGGAATTATAGACTCAGTAGATCTTGCTAGGGAAGCCGCGACTAAATTCACGACTTTCATACATGAAACGCTCCAAAGCTGCTCAAAAAAGATCCCAGACCTCCCCGAGGGGAGATTCGAGATCCCAGAGAAGCTCAGAGAGCTAGCAAGACGTAAAAACGCAGCCACTAGAGCTCACGACGCGTGCCCGAACGCCGCAAATCGAAAAACCCTTAATAATCTTAGGAGAAGAGTCAAATCCCAATTTGAACAGCTCAGAGGCGAGTCTTGGGATAGTCGACTCGAAGGGCTCACGCCATCGTCCCAGGCTTTCTGGGCGCTGTCGAGAACCTTTCGATCCGACACAGTGGCGGCTATGCCTCCTCTCCTTAAACCCGATAACACGATCGCGGCCGATGACACTGATAAAGCGGAATGCCTCGCGGACAGTTTAGAGTTGCAATGCTCACCGAGCGATCAGCCATGTGACCCGGGTCACTTGTCGGAAGTGGACTCCGAGGTTACAGAGTGGGCTTCGATGCCCCCGACCGGCGAACCGGTTCGCCCAACCGACGTGGATGAAGTAAAATCCATTTTGAAGGACCTCAATGCCAAAAAGGCCCGGGGCCTGACAGAATATCGAACAAGGTCCTTAAAAATCTCCCGATCCAATTCGTCTCTTTGTTGGTCCACATATTTAACGCGCTCCAAGTAGGCTGCTCCTTCCCTACCGAGTGGAAGGAAGCAATAGTTATAGGAATCCGTAAGCCCACAAAACCCGCCAACCTCCCCTCTAGTTACAGACCCATCAGCCTCATTAGCTGCCTAGGGAAAGTATACGAGAGAATAATCTTGATTAGATTAAAAGAAATAGTCGAGACAAACCAACTGCTCATCAACGAACAGTTCGGCTTTAGACCCCACCCCTCGTCCATACACCAAGTTCATCGGTTAACGGAACACATTTCGAAATATAGCGTTCATAGGTCTATCCGTAGCGACACGGCCGCCATATTTCTAGATATCGCCAAAGCCTTCGACAAGGTCTGGCACAACGGCCTGCTCTTCAAGCTTCGTCGTATGGCCCTGCCAGACTCTCTCGTGCACATCATACGTGAATACCTGTCGAATCGTTCGTTCAGATATAGGTTAGAAGGGACCTTATCGTCCGCCCGTCCCGTCCGCGCCGGAGTCCCTCAAGGCTCCACGTTATCCCCCCATCCTATACGCGCTCTACACCAGCGACATTCCGCGAACAGATAAAGTCGAACTTGCAATGTATGCTGACGACACCGCTCTTTACACCACCGACCGCTCCGCTTGGATACTGGCCGAAAGACTGCAACAAGCTGCCAACGACTTAGGCGATTGGTTTAGCAAGTGGCGGTTCGAGGTCAATCCGGAAAAAAGCGTAGCCGTGCTCTTTCCCCGAAAGCGTCACGAGACCGTCTCGACTATTTTCCTACAAAATAAACCAATCCCCTGGAAGTCCCAGGTCAAATACTTAGGCGTCGTACTAGATTCGAAACTCTCCTTCCGGCCACACATCACGTATGTTAAAAATAAAGCAACATTCGTCATGAACAGGCTATATCCACTGATTTGCAAGCGGAGTAAAATGTCGCTTCGTAACAAGCTGACATTGTACAAAACTTGCATCCGTCCCATCATGTCCTATGCTTGTGTTGCGTTCGCGCACACTAAGATAGACCTCCTTCAGAGGGTCCAAAATAAATTCCTCCGCATGGCATCCGGATGCCCCTGTACGTACGCAACGTGGACCTACACAAAGATTCGAATTAGAGTCACTCCAGGAATTCCGCAAAGGCTTAGCCAAACGCTACTATGAGCGTGCAGATGACCACTCCAACCCCCTCATTGTTTCAGCGTGTAAATACGCTCCGCACCCACACCCGCTTCTTCGACGCCCTCGTAGCGTCCTCTTAGACCCCGATGACCCAATCACAGTCGCAAACGCCCAGTATATAGGCAGGTTGCATTCCTCAGTCCCAAGACATATTCGCCGTCGCCGTAAGAGGCGACAAGGCCAGTCCTTTCTCACGGCACGTCCGCGCCTCGGCGCGGCGGGGCCAGACGGTCACAGACCATCCTGATTAGCGTACGCAGGGCATTCCCCTGCGATCGCTGTTTCTTTCACGAGCATCCATAAACTCTCGTATATATTCCTCCAGGGGCGAGCCACACTCGCCCCTCCACGCCCGGTGACGCTGTAAGACCATCCCAGGTCAACAGCAATTCAGTCACTCAGAAAAAAAAAAAAAAAAACCCGTTTTTTAACACAAGTTACAGCTACACGTTGGGAGCAGCACGTCTCCCTGCCACGCTTGCGATAGAAGAGTAATACAAGTGCATCCTCATCATGACCGGTCGCGGTAAAGGTGGAAAGGTTTGGGGAAAGGTGGAGCGAAGCGTCACAGGAAAGTGTTGCGCGATAAACATCCAGGGCATCACGAAGCCGGCGATCCGTCGTCTCGCCCGCAGGGGCGGCGTCAAACGTATATCCGGCCTGATATACGAGGAGACTCGCGGCGTGTTGAAGGTGTTCCTCGAGAACGTGATTCGCGACGCAGTCACGTACACGGAGCACGCCAAGAGGAAGACCGTCACCGCCATGGACGTCGTGTACGCCCTGAAGCGACAGGGGCGCACCCTCTACGGTTTCGGCGGCTAAGAAGTGTGCAGTGTGCAAGCAGCAAACTGCGCGTGACATTCTTCACACCGTGGCGCTGGACGCCCTCGTCACCACCGTTTGTTGTGGTGTGGCCACCCACATCACCACATCATCATCCTCATCGTCGGCTTCGTCATCGTTCACATGTGAAACCGGCGGCGATGTAGTGATAGTGAGAATGAGTTCAGTGTGATCGTGTTCACAGTCTCCATCATGATCTGCTCTCTCCCGACCGTCTCCTTATGGCGCCCGGGCGAGAGTGTTGTGGGTGGTGGTGTGTGGTTGGGTCGTCCGCATTGACTTGGCATGTCCGCGTTGCGGTTGTGAAGAAATGTAAAAGACAGCCCTTTTCAGGGGCCGCACAAGTTTCAGTATTAAAAAGAAAAAAGTTTCTGAACGCAAGCACGACGTCTCCAGCCGTATATAATATATAATATATATATATATATAGATTATATATAGATATATATATATATAGATATATATATATATAGTATATATATATATATAGATATATATATATATATATATATAGTATATATATATATATCTATATATATATATATATATATATATATATATATATATATATATATATATATATATATATATATATATATATATATATATATATATATATATATATATATATATATATATATATATATATATATATATATATATATAATATATATATATATATATATATATATATATATATAACGTACGTATTTGTATGAAAATAATGCCCACCATGTAAGATATTTAAAAAAAAAGAAAAGAAAAATAACTAAAAACTATTTATGTTTTCTTATTTATTATATTAAATTTTTTATATACAACAAAAGTACAACACATGGTTCCCTTGACATATTGTTTGTTACAATGTACGAACATATACATACTATAAAACTAACAAACGACGGTGGTCGAATAAGAAGAGTTGATCTATCCATGTAATTTTGATAACTCATTGAACATAAATAATAATAAGTAGTATAAACGTACTTCGTGCGGCGGTCACGGACGGTCTCTCGATCTCTATTTCGATAGGTTATAATATATTATGAGAGAAGGGACGATGAGAGTATGAATATTATTATCGTTCATGATGATCGTCTCATCGTAATTATGTTCATGTTGAATATTGAATTTATATATAGAGAAGGAAAAAAAAAAAAATAAATAAAAATAAATTAATAAATAAAAAGGAACGATAAAATAAAATACATTGAAATTAAAAATGTGTGTATCCCAATAACACTACATCTATTGCACACTCACCCTGCAAACACACTCGGTGTACTCGACAACGGCGGCCGTCGTCTCTCTGCTAGGGCATCGGGTGTTTTACGAGGCTCCACTTGGAGCTCCTCCAGGGGGTCGACGGACGGTCGCACGGCGACCGTTCGATGTCTCCCGGCTGGCGGATATTCCTCGCTTCCGATCTGTCGAATTGCATTAAGGTTTCATTAGAATTTTATAGAGAAAAATTAATTTTCAACTCGACCGGAGGTACGCACGTGGCACCTCGACGAATTCGACGGCTCGTATTTCCACCGAATCGCCCGCGTGCGATGCGATTCGGCTCGCCGGCCGGTGGGCAGGTTCACGGACTGGGTCCGTACGGGCGGCGGGTCCGTCCCGGCGCCTCATAAAGTGAAAAAATCACAATTTTCTGGACGCATGTTAGTGAAAAGTCATAAGCGTTCGTACGAGAAAACGTCTAGCGACACCGCGGCTCTCGTGACGGTATCGCTACCGCTCTTACTGCCACTAGCGACCTCTGCCACGGCAGTATCGTACAACGTAGTAGTCGTCGATATATATATAAACTATACTCCTCGCGTCGCCTCCGTACAGAACAGTCTCTCGTTTTCTTTGTGAGCGATCGTGTGTAGTGTGGTGTTTGTTTGTTTGTGTGCGTGTTTATAGTATTGAGCATACATAAATAATTGTAGTAATAAAATGGCCGACGCTGCAGTAGCATCCGAATCTCCCGCACCCGCCACGCCGGCGAAGAAACCGAAATCGGCGGGCGCCGGCGGCGCCGCAGCCAAGAAGCCGAAGGCGAAACCGACCCACCCTAAGACTTCCGAGATGGTCAACAGCGCCATCAAGGAGCTCAGGAGCGCAGCGGTTCGTCTCTGCAGGCGATCAAGAAGTACATAGCGGCCCAGTACCAAGTGGACGCCGAGAAGTTGGCCCCCGTTCATCAGAAAATATCTAAAGAGCGCCGTCGAGTCCGGCGCGCTGATACAGACCAAGGGCAAGGGCGCTTCGGGCAGTTTCAAGCTCGAATCCAAGTCGTCCGCTTCGAAGAGCAAGCAGCGGCGGCCGGCGGCGGCGCCGGGAAGGCGTCCTCCGCCGACGCGTCTGGCGCGTCGTCCGCCGCCGCCTCGTCCAGGTCGAAGAAGGCGTCGGGAGCCGCAGCGGCGGCTTCGTCCGCCGGCGGCAGGGGGGGAAAGAAGGGGGCCGCCGCCTCGGCAGCCGCCGCCGCGCCGTCCTCGCCGTCCAAGTCCAAAGCTAAAGCGTCCGTGAAGGACAAGAAGGCGGCCGCCGCGAAGAAGAAGCCCGCACCGTCCGCCGCAGCCGCAAAGAAGGCCTCCGCCGCCGCCGCCGCCGCCTCGTCCTCCGCCTCTAAAGCGAAGGGCGGCGCCGCTTCGAAGGCGAAGAAGACTGCCAACCGCCGACCAAGAAACCAAAAGCGCCCAAGCCGAAGAAGGCCGTCACGCCCAGGTCGAAGCCGGCCGCGAAAAAAGCCGCGTCCGCCACGCCAAAAAGTGAATAAAATAACAAGTGTGCGTCGCTAAATGAACGTTAAATAACCCACACTCGCACAAATCATGTGTGTGTGCGTGACGGCGACAGAACGCGCTACGGAATGTGCATCTCTAATAGAGAGCACGACACAAAAAGCCCTTTTCAGGGCTAACAAATGTTTCTAAATACACACCGAGCAGTAGTAGTAGTTGTAATAGTAATAACATACTACATATCATACGATCGGTGGTGAAGTTTCATCGACGAGAAGTCGTCTCACTTTCAAGTTACAAGTAAATAAAATAAATAATAAATAATTACACGAACTAACCTATCGGACACGTGGCATACAATCCTGTTTCATCTCCTCTATTCGAATCTCTCTTCACACGCCTCTCTCTCCGTCACTCTGGAAAGCATTAAACAGAAACTTCAAATTATTCAGTTACAAATACGATAAGTCTTATTAGTAAACATTAGTATAGGCATCGAACTATCTAAGACACCCCGTCATTTAAATAATTGGACTTAATATTGGGTAGTCAATTAATAAAAAAAAAAAAAAAAAAAATGATGATGTTTTTAATATATATTTATTTATTTATTATTTTTAAATAAATAAAGTTATAAGAAACAAACGATTCGGCGATCGTCGGCTATCCTCGTGCACCGTCGCTTGCGGCGATGCTCGTTCGCGTCCCCACCATTTATGCGCGCAATGATCCCTTAAAACTATAAAAAAGTGAATTTTTAGAACGTCCGCTTAATTCCGGAAAGTCTGCCTGCCTAAAACTTCTTAGCAATCACGCAAATAAGTTTATTCGGTACGAGTCCTTTCATTGTCAATCAGGAACTCGGCATTATTATTTGTAAATAATTGTCGAGTTCCACCGGCGCTTCTGTGCGCTCGCGACGCTTCAGCGACGTATGTGACGTTGCCCACTGCGATAGCCAGGTCCCTTGCGACCTATGACTGCCGTAGGCGGGCACCAATAAGCGCTGCCAGCTCAGTATGAGCGGCCGTAGCGGCGCGCAGCGGGAGCGATCTCGCTCGCGCCCCCGCGCACCACCACCCCAAGATGCACCAGCCGGGGGTCCGGGGGTAACTCCTCCCCCCCCCAAGCAACCTATTTTCGGTCCTCCCAGCTGCTCGGCTTTCCAAGCCAGGAGCATGCCAATTTTGGATCCGCCAACCGAAGCCGGCCTCGCGTTGCCCGCAGGCCCTAGCCCGCGACCAGTCGATGAAGAGGCGATTTGTCGGACACCAGCGGCGCGTGCTGTGATCACGCGCGCCGCCGGCGTTTCTGCCCCCGCCCCCTCACCTTCAGCGGGTATTGCTCCCACCTCTGCGGTTAAGGACACCACTCCATCGCCCAACCCTGAGTTTACTATTCAACGGGCCTCGCGCCCATCTAGACGTCCAGATTCCAGACCCAAGAGATCCCCCTCCGCACCCCCGCGTATCGAGACCAAGCTGTCGCCGCGTTCGCAGCTGCACTCGGATATGATACTCGTAGCCGAGTTGCAGCAGCGTGGAGCCCTTTCGCAGTCTCTGCTGGAACATATTAGTATGTTCCTCAGAGACAGGTGCAAGGAGCTCGAAAACGCCGGCGCAGCACCTACGGAGAGCGAGGAGATCTCAATGCTACCACCGGTACCGACACCGATGAGACGACCACGGCCCACAGACGAAGAGGCCACCGAACACCTACTTTCCAAGAGGCAATGCACGGTGCCTCTTCCGCGACGCGACCCGCGCCTCCGTCGAAGGGACGCGACAGACCCGGCTCCTCTCGCCGGACCAACTGTCCATCCTTCCGCCGCCACCAATATCGCGGTTACCACTACCGACGCCACCATATCGACGCCAGCTGCGCCCACGTTTGCGGCCGCACTGAGAGCGGCCGGGCCGAGCCAGCCGGTGCAGGCTGGGCCCGCCGCCCCCGCACCGGGTACCGGCACGCCGCTACCGCCGAAACCACGCTTTCCACCACTCATTGTCGAGGATTTCCCAAACTGGACACACCACTTCCGCGCAATCAAGGACCTGCTGGGCCATGCGCCGAACGCGCGTCCTCTAGGCCGGGGTATACGCTTCTCACCTGAGTCGATTACGGAGTACCGGGTGATCCAGCGTTACCTCTGTGACCTAGAAAAATCGGAGAGGCTATCGTGGTTCTCGTACGCGTTGCCCTCTGAACTAAGTAAGAAGGTCGCCATACGAGGCCTCCCCGCGACCACCACCCCTGACGAAATTATAGAGTCTCTCGCTGAGCACGGCTACCAGGCGGAGTATGTGCGGCCTATACGGGCGAGGATGGGGCGCCCGGGCTGTATATTCTTCGCCGTAATGACGAATACACCAGACCTGGTGCCTGGCATATACGGAGTGACGGAGCTCCTCTACATGCCAGGCATCACAATAGAAGCCTGGAGGGGCAAGCGCGGCCCGGCTCAGTGCCATAGGTGTCAGGCCTTTCGGCACTCGAGCCACGGCTGCCATCGGCGTATGGCCTGCGTGAGGTGTGGAGAGGAGCACTTCGCGCGGGACTGCCCGAGGCCCCTGGAGGAGCCAGCGACATGCGCGAACTGCGGAGGTCCTCACCCCGCCAATCACTCCGCATGTCCGCAGTACCGGAGGGAGGCCCGTAACAAGAGGGCCGGCACCGTGGCCCTCACACAAATGAAGCCTGCTAGGAGGCAACTACCGCCAGCTCCAGCACCGGTGGCCGTCAACATGGTCACAGCCGATACTCGGGCGGCCACTCTGATGGCACCTGCAAATCCCCCGACGGCCAGAGGGGGCAAACTAAAGAAAAGGAAGGGCAAAGGGAAGAGATCCCGTAGGGAAGACCCCCCCGCCCCGTCGCAGACACCAGCAGCGCCGATAACGACGTCTAGCTCGCAGCCTGCAACAGCACCGCCAGCCCGCATCCAACAGGGCCCAAACACCTCGCACTCCGCCATCGACGCGGCGCTCGACACCCTCAAGGAGGTCCTACTGGCCTTGAGGGAAGGTCGGGACCCCGTCAGGACGGTACTGGACGGCATGATGCGCCTGGTAACCAATGGCTGAACTGCGCATCATATTTTGGAACGCCGCCGGGCTGCAGAGGAGGCTGCAGTTTCTTAGGCTTATGATGAGAGAGCAGAACGCAGACATAGCCCTCATCAATGAGACGCACCTGCGACCAACAGACCCGGCTAACCTACCTGGCTACGACATCATAAGGCTGGACGCACCGCAAGAGAACCCGTACAGAGGGCTGCTCATCCGCTTGTACGGAGGGGACATTGTTGCAACCAGGCCCATACCCAATACTGATCCGCTGACGTTTCAGGCCCTCGGCGTGGAAGTTCAGCTTGGCGACAGACTCCTTCGAGTGTTTGCAGTCTATCGCTTCATCAGACTCACACTGGCTACCAAGGAAGTACGCGACATGTTGACTAGCACAACACCGACTATCGCAGCTGGCGATTGGAACGTCAAGCACCCGGCGTGGAGGTGCCACGCCGCATGCCCAAATGGAAGGCGGCTTTTTGAGGATGCGACGCGACACGGTTACGACATCACTGGACCGGACGAGCCGACACACTACTCCGGCGCTCGCACTCACATGCCCAGCACGATTGATCTGGCGGTGCACAGGGGAGTGGACGCGTGCGCTGGAGGTTTGCCGATTCGTTCGGCTCAGACCATCTGCCCGTTTTAGCGACCGTAACGGGCAAGTTGACTCTCGCTAAGCACCCGCCGGCGAGACGGGTAATATGCTGGCCAAAATTTGAGGCTCTACTGCACGACAG